>PVHP010022206.1:0-28810 GCA_004024765.1 Zapus hudsonius
CTTCCTTCCTTCCTTCCTTCCTTCCTTCCTTCCTTCCTTCCTTCCTTCCTTCCTTCCTTCCTTCCTTCCTTCCTTCCTTCCTTCCTTCCTTCCTTCCTTCCTGAGAACCCTTAAAGGGCTTTGATTGGCTAGCCCTTCTGAGAGGCAGGAACAGTTCTCTTCTAGACTTGAAAATCACTCATGTGTGTTTTCCCTCCGTCACAGCCTTCTCTCGGAGTGAAGAAGCCCACCAAAGCCCTGCTCTATGTAATCCTCAGTCCCGTGGGGCCTTATTTTTCCAGTGGATCCTTTAATCCAGTGTCCCTGTGGGCTGACCCGAAGTACGTCAGAGCCTGGGAAGGTGGGACAGGAGACTGCAAGATGGGGGGGTAAGTCGGTCCGTGTGACCATTTAGGATGCTCGTTTCCCCTCAGCTGCCCTATGTATAATGCCATTCAAACGTCAAGTGCTTTTCCAGTGTTAAGATGGGGTCATTGGTGAAAGGAAGTGTGGCCCTCTCCGAGGTAGAAACACGGGCTGGGAGTTACCTGGGTGACACGGGGAACTTCAAACAGGGCTTCGGATAAACTGGCCTGGGACTGCTGTCTTTGGCCACAGGCTGGCGCTTGGCATCAGCCCAGCTGGTCCTGAGATGGCTTCGAGTTGGGTCAATGTGGCGCTCGTCGCCCAGGCTGTGGCCGCACCTGCTGTGGGCTGGCGGAGGGTCAGCCCTGCTTTGGCTGCCAGGCTAGTCTCAGGCCATATGTAGTTGGCAGGGAATAAAAGCATTTGAAAAGTGCTGGCCAACTTCAGGGGTGGGCTTGGCCTTGATCTGGGGATGTGTGGGGGAGGATGGGTGGAGACTAGGCACCCTGGGGCTCTCGTGGGCTCCGCATCTCATACTCAGGGCGGTGACAGGTCCTGGAAGGCGACTCAGCAATCTCTTGGGAGTTTAAGGAACTCAGGGAGTCCAGAGGCAGTGGGCTGGTTTTGACAGGCTTCCTCCAAGTCCCATGTGACCCCCACTTTCGATGACAGTTGGGCCTTTCAGGGTGTTTCTGAGGGTGGGATGTTTCTGTGGGGAGATGGACACCCAGTGCCTCAAGTTCAAAGAAGCCTGGGGCTCTTAACTCCTTGTCCTGGAGAAGCTGCCCGAGGTCGGTCCACCGAAGACAAAGCCCAGAAGGACGCAGGCCACTCTCTCTAGCAAGTGACACTTGTGTCCCAGGAAACCCAAGCTCACCAATGAGCGCAGAGGAGTGGAGTCTCCCCAGTTGGGCTTTATTCAAAGCTCAGCGTTCTCTGTAGCTCAGGCTGGACTCGAACTCCTACCCTCAGCCTCCCAAGTGCTAGGATTAAAGGTGTCTGCCACCATGCCCGGCGGCAGGGACATCCATAAAGGATGGCTTCCCTTCCAGAAGGCCTCCAAGCTTGAAGAGAAGCCCAGCCTTGTTTCTTCTTATGTGGTTTGTTCTCAGCTGTCCCTTGTCACTGGGCTGAAGTCACACTTGGCCTAATCTTGATCCCAATGGGGCTGATGACAGGTGTCAAGGAGTTAGTGCCAACAAGACCCTTAGAGACACATGTGAGCAGCTAAGAGGTATAGACGGAATGGCTCTAAGGCTACGAATCCCACCTGGAGTCCAGTCTTGAATTTAATTTTGTCTATCAAGCCTAGCTATGCATCCTGGGAGAATGATCTTTTTTTTCTTTTTAGTATATTAGAGGGCATTTTACATAGGAGGCACCCGAGAGAAATCATTCACTTTCAGAGGTGGCAAAATCTCACACGGGTGTCTACAACGAGAGAGGATCCAATCACAACTGTTTCTGTTTTGTTCTGTTTTTGAAGCAGGGTCTCACTCTAGCCCAGGCTGACCTGGAACTCACTTTGTATCCCAGGCTGGTCTTAAACTCCCAGCAATCCTCCTGCCTCAGCCTCCCGAGTGCTGAGATTAAAGATGTGCATCACTAAGCCTGAAGTTTTGTGTTTATGTTTTTAAAGACAGGGTCTCATTCTGTAGCCCAGGCTGGACTGGAGCTCATTGTCTAGCCCAGGTTAGCTTTTGAACTCGTACTTATCATCCTGCCTCTGCCTCTCCAGCTTATAGGTGTAGTCCTCAGCCGTTTTTTAAAAGTTTAATTCCATTAGGTATATCATAGGCTTACATAACCTATTTACTAGCTCTTACTATTATTTCTCCAAGCAACTCTAGGATATAAAGAAAATACTTATTTGCCAGATAAATTAAATGAGGCAAAAATATGATGGGTTGTTTATGTTCCTGGACATATATCACTGTGTAGTCGTGACCTGGTAAACCCATTTTCAGTTGAAAATGCCATAGTGGAAAATGCATTTAGTACACATAGCCTACGGAATGTCGCAGCTTAACGACGCAGCCCACCGAAAAACTTTGGTTTTCCAAATGCTGTTCCCTAGGATCTTGGTATGATTTGCATAGGCAAAGGTCAGAGTTCAATTTTTCTTTTGTCTCTTTTTTGGGGGGAGGTGGCAATAGTGGGAATTGAAGTCAGAGCCTCGTGCACAGCAGGCAAATTCTCTACCACTGAGCTAACATCCTTCTCCGGCTCTCGTCTACTTTTTATTTTGAGACAATCTCACCAAGTGGCTCAAGGTGACCTTGAACTTCCTCTGTAGCCCAGGCTGGCTTTGAACTTTGTGATACTCTCCTGCTGAGTAGCTGGAATTACAAGCTTGGGATCCCAGGCCTGGCTCAGAATTCGAATTTTAAATTGTCTTTTCCTGAATGCACACCAAGGTGCCTCTTGAGTGCTTTTTCCTCGGTCCCCTTAGTGAGTTCTCTTTACTGTCATGGAGTGACTTGGCGTCTCACATGCTTGCGTGAAGGAAGGCTTGAGGCTTTAGAGTGAGGGCGTGGGGCGCGGGTGGATGGGATGGATTGGGTGCCCCACGGTCCTAATCCTCAGGCTTTCTCTTCCTCGAAAGGAACTATGGCGCGGCTCTCCTGGCCCAGTGCGAGGCGGTGGAGAATGGCTGCCAGCAGGTCCTCTGGCTTTATGGAAAGGACAATCAGATAACTGAAGTGGGAACCATGAACCTGTTCCTCTACTGGGTGAACGAAGATGGAGGTAGGCCTCTCACCGGGGGTGGGTGCCATCGGCCAGCAGCCTTGATTCTGAGCTGCTGTCTGAATAGGTGTGGGCTTCCACTCCGAAAGCATTGTGGGTAGTTTTGCTTCCTCGTTCCCTTTCCTTTCAGCTGTGCTACTTACCAAGATGTCAGATTAAGAGATGTCAAACACCGTGATTTAATGATCAGCTGCCTGCCCATATTTATAAGCAGAGAGAGAGAGAGACAGAGAGAGATAGAGAGAGAGAGATGGAGAGAGACAGAGAGACAGAGAGAGACAGAGAGCATGGATGTGCCAGGGCCCCTGGCCACTGCAAATGAGCTCCAGATGCATGCACCCCTTTTGTGCATCTGGCTTTATGTGATATTCATGACCTCACAGTGGCTGGTGTACACAAGGACTGTATAATAGGAGAAAAAAATGATGACATCAAAATAGAAGAGACTAACGGCAGAGAAGGAGGGATTCAGCGGAGGGCTCGTGGGGGTGACGGGAGGAAAGGATTACGATCAGGGTATATATTGTCTATGCTTATGGAAGTTCAAGGTCAGTCTGGGGTTCAGGGTGGAACCCTGACTCAGAAACCCGAAACCTCAGGCTAGGCGTGGTGGGATGCACCTGTAATCCCTGCAATGGCTTTGAACTTTCAGCAACCCACGTGCTTCTGTGTTCTGAATGCAGGGATTATAGGCATACATGGACATGCAGGGCTTAGAATTTGGTGTTTCTTCACCATGTTTAACTTCAGGAAAGTTTATTGCCTTTCTATGCTATTCTTATTATTTATGTGTATGTGTGTGCAAACCTGTGAATGTGTGCTTCTGTGTGTGCATGTGTGTGGTGGGGTGGTGTGCCAGGGTCCTTGCCACTGCATACAAATGTCCATCTGGCTTTCCATGGGTGGCTGGGGAATTGAACTTGGGCTGGCAGGTTTTGTCAGCAAGCACCTTTAACCACTGAGCCATCTGCTCAGCCTCTCTTTGTTGTCACTGTTTTCTTGTCCATTGCCAGAGATGATGGGGTTTAGTGAGCTGTGGACAGTTTATAAACTGTGGAGTTAAATGACCAAAATCAAGGAACAAGACAGATGCAAGATTATTTCATTAGGATATTGATCCTTATACACAATTTAGAAACATATATTTTTTAGCCTTTTCATATATGTTTAAATTTTTTTAGTGCCTGTGTGGGTGTGCCTGCCTCTCCTCTTGCGATGTGTAGGGAGTCAAATCTGATTGGCTCACAGAGCACAGAACAGTAAAAAATGCTCTGTGTTGTGGCTGGAATGGGAAACATCCCCATAGACTCATGTGTTTGTACACTTGGTCCCCGGCTGGTGCTACTGTCTGGGAAGATGGCAGAGCCTTAGGAGATGGGTCAACGGTGTGTGACTTTCTCTCTTCTCAACTGTGGGTACCATGGGACTAGCTGGTTCATGCCCCCTCCATCATGGACTGTACCCCCTGGAACTGTAGGCTGAAACACACCCCTCCTTTAGTTGGTTTGTCCTGGTATTCCTTACAGCACAGGAGCAGTGTCTGCTTGGGGAATTCACAGATGAATCCAGAGGCCATGTTTCTGAATCCCCCATCCCTTGGCATTCTTAGGCTCTGTTTCCCTCCTGCGGCTCTCTGGATCGCTCTCTGGTTCCTGGGAGCTGTTGGTGGTTGCAGAGGGAAATGAATATTCTTCACCCAAATGTTGTCCTGTCAGCGTCTCTGCTGGTGAGCAGGCGAGCAGATGTTCTGTTCCTTGACCTCTGGGTGGTGGTTACAGTTGGGTGTGAAGCTTATTTCACAAAACAGCCCTTGCACATGGGAAAGCCGCTGTTTTCATTTAACTATGTCATCTCCCAGCTTACAGCATTTAGGAAAGGACCACGTGGGGGACCCTGGATGTGTGTGGTAACCATACACTCATGTAATTTCTCTGCTTAGCTAACTGGCTGTCACAAAGCACGTTTATTTTGAGAACATCAACACTTCTAAACATGACAAAAGTAGCCTTGAGAACATTGCCAAGAACTGATGTCTTCTTTCCATAAAACACTTTTCAACAGATGATTTTCCAAAAAACAAATCTCACACAAAAACTAAGCTGTTGTATCTTAGCAAAGAGAATTTATTCATTCATTTTTTTAATTTGAAAATAACTTATTACATCCCACCCTGGGCCAGGCTTGGTGCCGAGTCCTGGCCATACAAAGATGAATGAGGACATGGCTCTGTTGTCATAACCACCTTGGAGCTGGTGAGCCCCACGCCACCCTGTACTGAGGCTCCTCTGTAGCTGTTATGTGGCGATTTAAGGCTTGGTGATTCAGATCCCTGGGTGTTGGGGTGGGGATGGAGGTAGTGAGAACCAAGGACTTTGTGTGTGTGTGTGTGTGTGTGTGTGTGTGTGTGTGTGTGTGTGTGTGTGTGTGCACAGGTCTGGATACCAATGGACACACTGGAGTAGAATGTCGTGTGTCCTCTTACTTTTCTGCTCTATTTCCTTGAGACTGAGTGTCTCACTGAATCTGGAATTGCTGTTTTGTTTTTCGGTCAGACTGACTAACCAGTGAACCCCAGTAATTCTCTCTCCCCCCCTGTCTGCACTGGTGTTACAGGCATGTATGGCTGTGCCCGACTTTTTATTTACATGGATGCTGAGGAATGAACTTATATCCTCAGGTTTGCCCAGCAAGTGCTCTTAACACTGGACCATGGCTTCAACCCCAAGATTTTTTTTTTTTTAATATTTTTATTTTCGTTGCTGGAGAGATGGTTCAGCAGTGCTTGCCTCCAGTGCCTAAGGCCCTGGGTTCAATTCCCCCAGTACCCACATAAGCCAGCCACACATGATGGCGGCCCTGGCATTCTCTCTCTCTCGTATCTCTGCTTGAAAATGAATAAATAAAAAAAATATAAAAAAAGAAAAAGACTAGGTTTCTGGGCACATTGCTCTTGGACACACTGTAAAAAAATATTTTTATTTTCATTTGCAAGGAGAAAGAGATACATGTGCCACTTTGTGCATCTGTCTTTATGTGGGTACTGGGGAATCGAACCCGGGTCATTAGGCTCTGCAGGCAGGCGCCTTAACCACCGAGCCATCTTCCTTAGTTCCCTCTCTCATCAGTGTAAGTCATTCTACCTGCTAAGCCTCCAAGGGAAGAAGATGCTTTGATGAGAGGCTGTCTTTCTGTGTTTGTGATTCTTTGAAAACAAGCATCTACCCGAAATGCGAATCGATACGGAAGATTTGGGGGGTTTGGCAGTCGAGAGCAATTAATCTCTCTTCATGTCTATTATTAGCCAAGCTGCGAGGGATGCCATCCATGGTCCCCTACCACAAAGACTGACCCAGATGGCCCATGGAGGAGGATTTCCAGCTGACTGGGGATGGGGAGGGGGGGCAACGAGGAATTGGGGATAACAACTCATTGTTGGCCCACTAAGCAATGGAACTCATTATGGACAATAAAAAAAAAAGCCTTAATACTCACCCACCACGACTCAGGGAACTGAGCGGAAGAGGGGGCGGAAAGATTGTGAGAGCCGTGGTTGGGGAGACGATCCAGAGGCATGGCACCCCTCAGTAACAACACACTTGGGCCAAGAGGACCGGGCTGAGTACTAGGCTATCCAGGGTCCCCTGTCACAAGGACTGATCCAGACGACCCATGGAGGAGGTTATCCAGTGGATTGGGGATGGGGGGGGGGCATTGGGGAATTGGGGATAACAACTCATTGTTGGCCCACTAAGCAATGGAACTCATTATGGACAATAATAATAAAAAAAAAAGCTGGCTAATGCTGTGACATTCCCGTTTCTGATTGACAGAGGAAGAGCTGGCAACACCTCCGCTAGATGGCATCATCCTCCCGGGCGTGACAAGACAGTGCATCCTGGAGCTGGCCCGCCAGTGGGTGGGTGCCTCTGACCTCCGTGACTCCCACGGGCCCAACGCAGACACGTGGAAACCAGCCTGGCCTCCCAGGGCTACAGCATAGTGTGCTTCTCCCCCATGCTGTGCAATCTCCAGGTTTTATCTTGAGCCAAAGGAACTCTCCAGAATGTCCACGTGGGCCAAACCATCGCCTAAGTATTGTTTCTAGGGAGGACGCACAGAGAGGGACTTTCTCAGATGGTGTCCAAATGAACGAGTCTGAGTTCATGTGCCCGGTGTCTCTGTGTCCCCGTGCTGACAGCCTTTAACTTCAGCTCTAGGCACATTCCCCAGGATGGTCTTTTTTTTGTTACCTGGGATTTACCTCACTGTCATCAGAACTACACAGAAACATCAACATAGCGTTGGTTTGCCTGTCTCCCTTGTCGCCTGGTGGGATCCTAAATTTATCCACGTGCTTATTTCAAATTCAATCACTCAAGCAAATTGAAAGCTGTTCCATGCGACACGGGCAGAAATATTAGATGTTTGTTATTTGCACCAAGATCCTCCCGATGAATAGTGAGTGAGTTGCTTGGCTGGTTGGGGTTCTTGGATGGAATTGGTGACCCATGTGCTGTTAGGCTCCCCAAGGACCGTGGAAAGCCTTTCAGCATACTGTGTGGTCAGACGGTCTTAATAGGCAAATGTTTAGAAACACACACACACAGAGGAAATGCGCTATAAATAATCCTCCCAAGCCCGCAGTCGACAGGACTCGCTGCCACATACTGGCTGGCACGTTGGGCATGACATTTACAAACTGTGGGTGGAATTTCAAACAGCTTGCCCTGTCCTAAATATGTTTGCAGTTGGAAAGATAGATTTTTCGAGGCTCAGTAATTTCTGTTTTATTAAAGAAAAAGAATGAACCAAGTACAGAAGGTTTGAAGGCAAGTTGGGGGCCCAGATGCATTCTCACACGAATGGCTTTTCTAGCGTGAAAAAAAGCAGGTGATTAAGGGGGAAATTACTCTCGATTCCTTTGCTGTCATTTATTTTAAAAGCTGTTTTAAAACCGAGATACACAAAATGCCAAGAGGCATGCTGGGGGTTACCACTATGTGCCAGACAGGGATGAACCAAGCAAGCACATTTCAGTGGATTTGCAGGGACCCAGAACTCAACTTGCTCTCAGTGATGTTGGCTGGGTTTCCAGCACTCGTTATTTAATAATTTATTTATCTCCCAACCACGTAATTGCACTTGCAGACTGAGAGACACTGAAACTTACAGAGAACCCCGTTTCTACTGTGGGCATGTTTCCTTTCCTCCCAAAGTCTTTGATCTCCATTTTTATATTTTATAGGTTTAAAAAAAATACTGCCATCTTTGTATTTAAGCACATCCAGTTTTTTTTTTTTTTAAAATATTTTTCATTTATTCATTTCCAGCAGAGAGAGAGAGAGAGAGAGAGAGAGAGAGAGAGAGAGAGAGAGAGAGAGAGAGAGAGAGAATACACCAGGGCCACCACCCTGTGGGTCTGGCCCATGTGGGTCCTGGGGAATTGAACCCTGGGCCTTAGGCACTGGAGGCAAGTGCCTTAACCGCTGAGCCATCTCTCCAGCCCCACATCCAGTTTTTAAATCATTTTTTAAATTTGCAAGCAGAGAGAGATGAGAGAGAGAGAAAGAGAGAGAGAGAGAGAGAGAAAGAGAGAGAATGGGCACACCAGGGCCTCTAGCAACTCCAAACAAACTCCAGACTCATGGTACTTTGTGCAACTGGCTTTACTTGGGTCCTGGGGAGTCGAACCTGGGTCACTGGGCTTTGCAGGCAAGCTCCTTAACAGCTGGTGCCTTAACCACTGATCCATCTCTCCAGCCCCACATCCATTTTTTGTTGCCTTTAATTCAAATATCTTGTTGAGAAATCTTGAAAGAGAATCACTAAGTAAAGAATGAGAATTAAAAGGTTAAACATGCTTTTCAGACAGTCGAATATCTAATATTTGTTGTCCTCCCCTCCATTTTCTATCTTTGCAAAAACAAGGTATTCAAACACCGTGGCAGAAGCTGATGCGACTCTATCAGAAATCCCCAAGGAAACTGCCTTTGATGATATTAAAAGACGAGGAGGAGAATTATCATTAGAAATGAGAATGAATTTAGGAATGAACATATATTCATATTTGGATAAGGAAAGCTGTCTTAAATATATAAATAGAAACATACACACATACATATATATGTATTCATTTCTTTATGGAATATATATGTATTCATTTCTTTATGGAATATATATATGTATTCATTTCTTTATGGAATATATATATATTATTCCATTTGTAAATTCCAAATATATACTTAATTTTTTTAGACTTCTTATCTGATTTTTAAAAAAATAATGAGCAGTATAGATTTCTGAGTTCCTTCTATGTTTTCTACTCAATGAAAGACACATTGGGAGCCGGTCAGACAACAAGCTGGGTTCATACCCGTCTCACTGTGGCCTTGAGGATGGATGCCTCTTCCCCTTCTAGAGTCAGGGTCCCCTTGAGCAGGAAATAGAGACGCTCTTCACATGTAATTAACATATTAATGCAACACGTTGTTGTCCTTGGTAAGAGAATATGTGGGTCATAGATTAAGTGCCATTTAGAATGAGTCAACTTGTGAGACCTTATCCATCCAACAGTGAAAGTCATAAAGCAGACATCCAGGAGATCACACCATCGATCTGGTAATGATCACCTGATGCTGTTGGGCCTGAAAATGTCATTTACAGAAGCTGTGACCTAGAAGAAGGTTGTTTAGTCCTCAGCACAGTCCCTGTGTGTCCTTGCCTGCTTTCCCCCAAAGGGTCAACCATGGCCTTCAATTGTCTGAGATAATTGGAGAATTAAGCCAAAAGCTAAGCATAGCGTGTAATCTTTTGTTTTCCAAACAGGGCGAGTTCAAGGTGTCGGAGAGATACCTCACCATGGACCACCTAACCGCTGCCCTGGAGGGCAACAGAGTGAAGGAGATGTTTGGCTCGGGTACAGCCTGCGTTGTCTGCCCAGTTTCAGATATTATATTTCAGGGCCAGGTGAGGCAGGTGGCTCTTCACTTCCTGGCATTTGCAAACATTTTCCTCTATTTTAATTAATTTTTAAAAAAATGTATAGGTGAAATGCCTGCTGGACCCAGGATGCCAAGGGCTGTTTTATAACATGGCTCTCTATTAAACTGGGATGGTTTATCTCTGATGAACTTGTGAGTTCAAACACCCTAGAAAGTTATGTTTTATCTTCAGCAAGTACCATGTCGGGAGCTGTACCAACCAACTTCCAATTTTCTCTCATTCCTGATCCTGTACAGGGAGTCAGAGCCTCGTCTTCTGCTCCCACACTTCTGGGTTAGGAGTGGGAAATCGTAATAAAAAGATATGTTTGAACAGTACATTATTTAATAGTATTATTGTCGTCAGTGGTTGGTAAACCACTGTACAAACATGTTTTATTTAGCAAACCCTGGTACAGTGACAAAAATCTTCCAGAAAGAACTTAAGGGGTTTGGTTGAAAAAAAAAAAAGTTCTCATCTTAATTAGACTAATTTTATATATGCCACATTTCATTACCTTGTCACTGACTGACTTTTGTCTTACAAAAGTCTTACAGTGATTTTTTTTTTCCAGCTGATTGGATTGATTTTTCTGTAGACCTTAGTGGTGGCATTTTATTTATAGCTTCAGGTTCTAGAATTTTCTTTTAAGGGTTGCTGAAATAATTCCATCTGCGTACGGATTATTTCATGGAGGAGTAATTCTATTTTATATCAATATTTTTATTGATTAAAACATTAGTGTTTAGCATGTTATTATGATAGAATCTAGATAATGTTGTTGATCTGCTTAGTAACTAAAGTTGCTTCCCATTTAAGTCAGAGGCTTTCAAATTCAGTTTTTTCACCTCTAGGAATAAGTTTACAAACTTTCACTTTTTATATTTTTATTTATTTGCAAGGAGAGAGAGAATATGAAAATGGGTGCACCAGGGCCTCCAGCCTCTGTCAACGAACTCCAGATGCTTGTGCATCTTTGTGCATCTGGCTTTGTGTGGGTACTGGGAAGTCAAACCCTGGTTGTTGGGCTTTGTGGGCAAGTGCCTCAATGGCTGAGCCATCTCTCCAGCTCCTTTTATTTATTTATTTATTTATTTTAATGCTTCTGTTTTAGGAGGCACTTTGAGCCGATGGGTACATCTAATTATCCTATTACACTAAAAGACCTAAAAGTGTTTGAAAGCATGGGCTGTCTTTCGGAATCAAGGCCTAAAAGCCTGTAAACCAGTGAGGCATGGATGGCTTGGTTCAAATATAAATTAAGGACATGAAATCTCTCATGAGTTTAATCATGACGGCCAGTACCCGTGGATGCTGTGGTCTGTGGAGATAGAGTTCCACCCTGCTGGGAGGAACCTCCAAACCAGACACAGGTTTAGATTTCCCTTTAGTGAAAGCATAGCTTGCTTAATTTAATTTAACTGCCTGAAATGACTTGCTTTAGTTTGTTTTAAAATATCTTTGAAATTCCTTGCCCGGAGAGTGAGATGTAGAATTGTGTCTAGATCCTCAGAAACTGGGAAGATTCCAGGCTGGTGTCATTACTTTCCTACTGCTGTGAACAAATCCCTGGCAGACAGAAGACAGTCAAGGAAGGGAAGGGTTAGGGTCAGGCTTCAAGAGGAACTTTGATGGCAGCAGAAGCAGAAACTGAGATGATCACATTGTGTTCACACTCAGGAAACAGAGGGCTGACAGGAAGTGGGGCCAGGCTGTAAAATCTAAAGACCTCCCCCCTCCCAGGGGCCTTTTCTCCAGCAAGGTCCATCTCCTAAAAGTCCATAACCTTCCAAACAGCATCGCCACTTGGAGACCAAGCATTCAGACACATGAGCCTGCGGGGGACATTTTATATGCAAACCCACCAGGGCTGGCTCTAAGTTTTCCATTATTGTAGGGATCCCAACTCCTACTGGACTCAAAATCAGCAGTGCGCATAATAAGCCTGCCAGTGTGATACTGCCTTGTGCTTAGAGATGCCTTGTCTCACCTGTTACCACCGGACTGGATGAGTATCGTCACGTGGCTTTCTCTCTCCCTTCTTTTCTAGAAGTTGCACATTCCAACCATGGAGAACGGTTCCAGGCTTACAAGTCGTATCTTGGGAAAACTGACTGATATCCAGGTAAATATACTTTCCTTTTAAAATATCACTGGGTTCTAGCCCCAGCACTAGAAAGAAAATTAAATTAAATTAAAATGAAATATTACTCTATCCATGGGTTGGAATCAACTCATATTACCAGTAATTTAAATTTAATGAGTCATTGTTGCTGCAATGAGTGGGTACAAGCAGCCTGAATGTCCCACCGGATGAGGACAGCTAAAAGCAGAGTGTGTCTGTCACCTGACCATCATGCATCAGGCCTTAGAAGCAGGAACTGACTGGAGCTCACGCATGTAATTTTGGAGCAAGAGGGAAAACCGTAATCAAGGGCTGGAGAGATGGCTCAGTGGTTAAGGCACTTGCCTCGAGTGCCTAAGGCCCCGGGTTCAATTCCCCAGGACCCACATAAGCCAGACCCACAAGGTGGTGGCCCTGGTGCTCTCTCTCTCTCTCTCTCTCTCTCTCTCTCTCTCTCTCTGCTTAAAAATGAATAATATATATATATATATATATATATATATATATATATATATATATATATATAAAAGAACACTGCTGGGCTGGAGAGATGGCTCAGCAGTTAAGGCACTTGCCTCCAGTGCCTCAGGCCCCCAGTTCAATTCCCCAGGACCCACATAAGCCAGACCCACAAGGTGGTAGCCCTGGTGCGCTCTCTCTCTCTCTCTCTCTCTCTCTTTCTCTCTCTATCTCTCTGCTTAAAAATGAATAAATAAAATAAAATAAAAAGAAAACCGTAATCAAAGTTCTTAGAACATTTTTTAAAAGTAAGCTGATGGAAGCTCAAAGAATGTAAGTGTCTCAGGAGAAGGTTCCAGAATGATTTGTCCAACCCATGCGTGGATTGAGTGCAAACGCATTTGTAACTGCAGCCTACCAGCTGCAATAGAGCCCTGCCACTCATGTTGTCATCTCTGCATAACTCAGTGCTGTGACGATGAGGGAATTATTGGTGATTTCTCTCAATAGTCCTTTTTTTTGCTTTTCGAGGTAGGGTCTCGCTCTAGCCCAGGCTGACCTGGAATTCACTGTGTCGTCTCAGGATGGCCTTGAACTCTTGGTGATCCTCCTACCTCCACTTCCCAAGTGCTGGGATTCAAGGTGTGCCCCACCACACCCTGCCTCTCTCTCTGCTCTTGTCTACAGTAGCGGCACTAAAACCCAGCCATGCTCAGAACCCTCGCTGAACAAAGATACAAGTTTATAACCACAGGCACAGCACAAAGTGTAGGGACTTGAATTCACCCCGTCCATGTTCCAAAGGGCTAGGTCACCAAGGGCCACGAGTCACGATCTAAGACCACACCTTTCTCCTTCAGTTATCTTAGTATTTGTGTGCATGGAACCTAAATGCTCAAAATCATTTCCCTACGAGATGGTTAATTGTTACTGCCAGCCTAGCTCTTAGGGCGTCGTTTTCCAAGAAAAATAATTTCAGTAATTACTGAGAGAAAAGCATGGCGTTTCATCTTGGCTTACACTTGACCTGTCTTGCCATTACACGGAAGCCAGGATGGTCCCAACAAAGGGCTCCTCTAGATCCAAGAGAAGAGTAACAGTCACCCAACAATAACACACAAATTCAGATTCTTGCCAGCATGGCCCAGGGGGAGAATTCTTCATAACCACAGGTTTGACTCTCAAGTTAACTTCTGTTCGAGAATAGATACTAGACATTAAGGACGCATTCCCATTTAGCTAATTATCCAAATAGCTCCCTGGGTTAGATTACAAATACCTCCTGGGAGAGAGGGGAACATTTCCAACAGAAGATTTCTCTCTCTCTCTCTCTCTCTCTCTCTCTCAAGCAACTAAAAAAAACATACCTGTGTTTAACGGATGTTAACCACATTGTTGATTCTTTTTTTTCTCAGTTTATGCTTTGCTGTTCCATTTTCTCACCGCCGTCATCATCTTGGCTCCACTGTCTGAGGTTCTCCTCCCATGCTCTGCTTCCCATTGTCCCCTGTCTTGGCTGCACCTTCTCCAGTCTGGCCACCCTATAAAGTCTCGGTCACCCTTCAGTGAGTTCATCTCCTATAGGAACCTTTTAAATCACTCTTGAACAGTGCCTCTTTCTCACGGTCTACACATTCATTCACACACTTATAAGGATCCTCCCTCCTCCACTTTCTGGGGTGTTAGAAATTATCACCCAAGACCCTGAAGTCGCATTGTAACCAATCACATGCTCGTCTCTGCCATAGAGCTGTTTGAATTTAATTTAATTTAATTTTAATTTTTTTTAAATTTGAATTTAATTTAATGTTTGAGTTTTTTCATTCTTTTTATATCCCCTGGGGTTTAGCAGGGCCTATGGCAGAGCACATAGCAACAGTGTTTTTCCAATGAATGAGTACAGGAATGAATTGCTGAGTAAGACACCAAGGAAATAAATAGAAAAATAAGCAATATGTATGGCTTTTGTATACTAACATTTTCAGAAAAGCCAGGAGGAATGTCTGCTGTGTGGTTTTAGTCAGCATCATTATTACAGTGAAGTAGCTGAGGCTATTAACTTTATAAAGAGAAAAGGTTTATTTATCTAACTCACAGTTTTAGAGATTCAACATCCGAAGTCACAGGTACCCCTGGTTCGGCTTCCGGTGAGATTGGCAGGTCACGTGCTTGGCGCAAGGACTCACATGTTGAGCCAGAAAGCAGAGAGAGGGCGAATGGGCCTGGCCCACCACTCCTTTCAAGGAATGACCAAAGGACTTCTGGTCAAGCCCCATGTCCCTAAATTCTTAGGTACCACAGGTCTACCTTGGGGACAAAGCCTTTAATCCTGAGCCTTTGGGGGAGATGCTACGCACCATAGCAAGTGTTGCGATCTTCAGAATGCCTTTCATATTTCCCCAATGACAGGTGTTGACACTCTGTCCCCAGCTCACAGCAGCTGTAGCCTGGCTCTTGTGTACCAGGAGGAACCACTGTGAAGACTGAACTCTGCCACTCTATAGTTTCACAGAGGGAAGATGTGATCTCAGAGCCACAGCCCCGAGCTGTGCAGTGGGCACATGAACTCCTGTCTCCAGGTCACTGTGGTCACTCACCCAGCCTCTAGAGACCCACTCCCAGCACACCTTTTCCCATGTGCCCAGGATGGCAAGGCTTTCCTAGCCCACCAGCAGGCTTGAGACCCAGCACGGCACAGCCCTACCCGGAGGTCGCTCTGGCTCCATTTTCATGAACGTTGTGGAGAGAGTGAGTGACAGAGGTGTCCTTGTGTGTCCTGGGGACTTGTTGCTGAATATATAAGGTGCTCCACGCAGGCCGCAGGCAAATGTTTTCCTCATGTCCCTCAGATGTTAAGAAATGACTTAGGCTACAGCAGAATTTTCTTCAGAAGAAATCTTTTCTGGAGACTCGGTGTGGAAAGTAGGCAAAAGTCACTGTCCTTGTGCAGAGAAGGAAAACCCGGAGTCCCTTCTGATAGTTTCTAGTTCATGTTAAGTTATATAAAGACTTTAAAAAACCCACTTCTGGGCTGGAGAGGTGGCGGTTAAGACACTTGCCTCCAGTGCCTAAGGCCCCTGGTTCAATTCCCCAGGACCCACATGGGCCAGACCCACAAGGTGGTGACCTTGGTACTCCTGGTACACTATTTCTCTCTCTCTCTCTCTCTGTCTGTCTCTCTGCTTGAAAATGAATAAATAAAATATTTTATAAAACCCCACTTCTTAGACATGGCCTAGCTGATTCTAAACAACACCTAGTGACAGATTTGGGGGCCCATCCATTGTGCTGGGAAGATCTGTTCCAAGACATTACACACACACACAGAGAGAGAGAGAGAGAGAGAGAGAGAGAGAGAGAGAGAGAGAGAGAGCACTTTGTGATCAGGGAGAAAGCAGGAAAACAGTAGTTAAGTCTAGGGCACTTGACCGAGCTCGTCTAGAGTCTGTAGGGTCTGTGTTCTTCCCTCACTGCAGCCTGAGCAAGTCATCCAAACTCCTTCAGTATTTTCATCTTAAACGTGTATGTTTTATCTTCTTTTTTCCCCCCTCGCTATGTTGCCTAGACTGGCCTTGAACTCATGTTAATCCCCCTGCCTCAGCCTCCTGACTGCTGAGTTGGCAGGCATGAGCTTTCCTTCACTTTTGAAGTGTCCTTCCTTTCCTCCAAATATTTACTAATTATTAATTTGTGAGGCGACAGAGCTGGGAGGGAGAGAGACGGAGACAATGGGTGTGCCAGGGCCTCTTGTCATTGCAACGTAACTCCAGATGCCTGTACCACCTTGTGCATCTATCTGCCTTGACATGTTTCAGCAAAGACCTTTAACTGCTGAGTCATCTCCCCGCCCTCCAGTGCTATTAACTGCTGAGTCATTTCCCAGGCTCTCCAGTGCTATTAACTGCTGAGTCATCTCCCTGCCCTCCAGTGCTATTAACTGCTGAGTCATCTCCCCGCCCTCCAGTGCTATTAACTGCTGAGTCATCTCCCCGCCCTCCAGTGCTATTAACTGCTGAGTCATCTCCCTGCCCTCCAGTGCTATTAACTGCTGAGTCATCTCCCCGCCCTCCAGTGCTATTAACTGCTGAGTCATCTCCCCGCCCTCCAGTGCTATTAACTGCTGAGTCATCTCCCTGCCCTCCAGTGCTATTAACTGCTGAGTCATCTCCCAGGCTCTCCAGTGCTATTTTTAACATGAATATGTGTGTGTGTGTGTGTGTGTGTGTGTGTGTGTTTGTGTGTATTTTTAATTCCAAATAGAATGAACTTTTTTGTCACCCTAGCTGATAAGGTTTGTTTTGAACAATTTCTGTGGCATGAGCCTTTATGCTGAAACACGTCTTTTTACTTTTGTCTTAGTATGGCCGGGAGGAGAGCGACTGGACAATCACGTTATCCTGAAGGAGAAATGCTGAAGACCGAGCCCAGCCTGCGAATGGTGGCAGATCTCTGCCCCCCATAGTACTTGTGACTAATGTAGTCTGTATTATTAGTACGTTGCCCAGTTCCGTTTTTCCCTTGTACCACAGAAAATGAATCGTCACCCTTAAATGGTGTTCTGTAAACTCAGCAGTAGTCGCTTACCTTACCTGACCCCAGAAAGATAATAATGTAAGCCATAGAACACGTGGAATTCTCCTCAGTAATGCAGTGCCTCCTCACTACTCCGCACAGATCCAAAAATGCTTATTGTTCAGCAGAAGATACGGGTCCTCCACCAGATGGGATGTTTGTCTGTGTCTGGAAGGTTTCCTGAGTGAGTCACAGGTGAAGTTTCCTGTGACACATGGTTGTTCTCCATGGTTTCCAGTTATTATTGGTGGTGGATTTTTGTTTGTGTTTGGTTCTGAGATGGTTTATTAGTCCAGGCTGGCCTTGAATTCACACACTAGTCCTTCCATCTCAGCTTCTAGGTGCTGGGATAACGGGTGTTCACTACCATGCCTGCTTTTTTTTTTTTTTTTTAATTTAATTTAATCAAGAGTTTGAACAACTGGATTTCTTACTACCACACTTTTGCAGGCCCCTGATTCCGTGTTAAGGGAAATACCTCCCATCTTCCTGATAGCAAGGTCTGCTCCAAAAGTCACATTTCGCATCCATGAGACTGAGCACATTGCTTCTGGTCCCCTTTCCTCAGCTCCTTGTGCTGCTACGAGATTGAGGGTCTCATGTCTTCTAGATCTTGGTACCCCCCTCCTATGTCCAGCATGTACTACGTACTCAGTAGATATTTAATATACTGAATGGATGAATGAACCAATGTATAGCTTCTCTAGAAGTTTACCTTCTTTGTTTCTCTATGGAGAAACCTCTGTGACTGCTTCTCGTGGCATCCAGCAGTATTTACCTCACACTATCTTTATTTTCCACGGACTCCTGCATCCTTAGACGCCATGACGTAGTCAGTTCCTTGGAAGAGTCATTTTATGTGTCTCGACTGTCTTGGAACTGAAGCAGTCACTTTGGAGAGAATTCATGATACAGTATCAACCAAACGGAACTAACAAATGTTGTATGTTAAGTGTTAAATGCAGATAAATTATTTGGGGGAAGGGGCTTGCGGGGCAGGGAGTGGGGAAATACACTTTGGTTTTTAGTCGTATAATCTGCTTTTTGTAGGTGTTCTTTCCTGTTAGACTTGAGTGAGCATGTGGTTAGGTTACACAGAGTAATTCCAGACAGCGTTTTCCTGCTTAGGAGCTGGGAGTTGGAAATTGTATCATTTTCTGATTTATCTTGAGGACAGTCAAATCTTGATAGAAGGCATTTACGCTTGGAAGGTCAGCTCTCAGAAGTTGTACCTTGGTGTTCCTCAGTCCTAATGATTTTCATGTTACTGATCATATTTCAGAGCCAGGGGAAAGACACTGTAAAAAGCTTCATCCACTGGAACAGTTTCCTCAAGGTATTTAACAACACAGAGCAAAGGGCTTTGATGATTTCTCAAAACTTTTAGCTGTAGGCGATCAGCGAAGCCAAAATTAGAGAAGACAAAGATGAGAAGGGGTGAGTTGTAAAAATACCTTTTATTGGGCTTTTCATTGGTTATCTGAAGTCTCGGGTGAGTCTGTTGTGTCCAGGGCCTCGATGCTCATTGATGGTCCCTCCTCGTGTCACCAGGAAGCTTTCTAAGTGACGCATTTGCCTTCTCTAAGTCACTCTGCATATAGCAATCTAGGAAAGACTTGGAGGTAACTTAAACTGTCAAACAGTACTTAATAACTACATTAGGTCCCGATTCCTATGAGTCAGAGTGAGCCGGGGAAATTACTTGTTTGCCATAAGTACATTTTTAAATTGAATGCGCCCTCTGAGAAAGTTAGGGACATTGTGTTTATATGATTTCTTTCATCAAAATGTAAGCTCATGTCCAGCCCTTTTCACCAGGCTCAGTGGAAGATGAAGGATTTACAGTTTTTAAAAATGTAATACAAAGAACACATCTGCCACTGTCGTTTAAATAAGACCGGAAACTGATCTGGACACTGATTTGTTGAGATGGTCTAAAGGAACATCTGCACTTGGCTTTTTCTTCGGTTCTCTTTGTTTAATTGCAGTGGCGTGATCGAGCAAGAGTGTCCATTGGAACCAGGCAATTATCAGTTCTTCAAGACTTTGTTATCACAGCACTAATTGGTCATTTAAAGCATAAGATAGTGGAACATTAGGAATCTGTTCAAAAAGATCAACAAATTAATGTGGTTGCTGGTATTTGCATAATTGGCTGTCATTAGTTAATGTTTTTTTTCTTTTTGGTTTTTCGAGGTAGGGTCTCGCTCTAGTCCAGGCTGACCTGGAATTCACTCTGTAGTCTCAGGGTAGTCTCAGGGTGGCCTTGAACTTATGGCGATCCTCCTACCTCTGCCTCCCAAGTGCTGGGATTAAAGGCGTGCACCACCACGCCCAGCTTATTCTGTTTTGTTTTTGTTTTTGTTTTAGTTAACATTTAATTGGGTCCATCAGATGAAATTCAGCAGTTTGCATTTGAGGGAGCATAAGCAGAGCTGGTAGCACTTAAAAAATGATGATTAACTGATTTTTCCGCTCACTTTTTCTGATTCTTACATTTCAAATTGAGTTCGTTGCTCCTCCCCCCCAAAAACCCCCCACAAAATCAATAAAATCAAAGATTTTCAAAAGTGGGGAGCTTCATCTAATGAGGTTTGCGGACAGAAATCATTCAGTTATGCTAGTCATTGATGGAGGGAGACATCACAAGTCAACTCCTGGGCTGTGGGTCAGTGTTAAGTACAATGAAGCCTGAGGAATGACTTTAGTAAGGATGCCCGATGCCTGCCTTGGCCTTTGCTTTCAATAAGTAGTACAAAACAAGAGAGATAGAGAGATAGATAGAGAGAGAGAGAGAGAGAAAACCGAGAACCTTGTCAAGGAATTGCATTTGTTTTTCCTTCCTGAAAGAAACAAGCTATATGGGAAAGCAGGACATCTCTCTCCTTATGACACGGGAGGCCTCTCTCTCTCTCACCCTGAGATGCACTTCTTCCCCACATTAATTTTGACCCTTGATCACATTTTACCAAAATGACTTGCTTGACCCCCAAACTGAGCCCTCTTGGGCCAATGTCAGGATAGCGAGTCTAGCCCAGGTAGGTGGGTTGTAGCTGGGATTGCATGTCTAGATTCATTCTGAGGTTTTAAATAAGAAAGACCATTTAAAATACATCAAAGAGATTAATTTTCATGACTTTTAAAAAGCGCCTTTAAAATGCAAAGATAGAGTATCTTATCTTCAGCATACATACTACAAGTGAAAGACGCATGTGATCCTTAATTAGGGGAGGTTGATGAGAAAAACGGGTAGAATGTACTAGTATTCTGGGGCTTTTTGGGGGAGGGCTGGGTGGATAAATAATTCCACAGGCCAGACTTACTTTAATACATAATAAAAATATAGATTTCACTCTTAGAAATTGAAGTGCACTTCAAAGTCTATCCGATGCAGGGTTTGACCCTTGAGCCCCTACCCTGAAGGTGGTCTTTTCACCACGACAGACCCAGTGACGAAGAGTGGAAACCCCAGGTGCATGATGGTTAAATTTCTGTCCTTATAAGCTGGAGGAGAGATGAATCCCAAGACAGCCCTGCTGCCCCATTTCTGGGCACATTCAGTGTCACCGTGGTGGTGCTCATGGTCACCCGTTACTGGAACACAAGCAGAGAGAGGAAAACAGGTGACGGGAGTGAGGAGCAGGGATGATCTCTGGGAATCATCAGACTGCTTCTGTGCAGATCAGAGGCTTTTCCTCTTCTGTCTGAGACTGTCCTCAGCTGTCCACAGCCCCCTCGAGTAGTTTCCATGGCCAAGTAGGAAGTGGCTGGCTGTTGCAGACAGTCCGTGTGACACCAGGATGAGGCCACCATTTCCATTTACAACCCAAGGGTCCTGTTACATGGAGTCTCCTTTGGATGAGACTGTCTGATTTGAATGACTGTTTATTTTAATTGCATAATATGTAAGATTTTTGTGTCGTGCATCGACTTATTCTAAAACTTAAGAAGCTTCTTAAAGCCAAATCATAAGTGACAAGTAGACTGTGATAATTGTTTTTTCTTCCTGGGAAATACAATTTGTCATCATTCCCCTTCCTTTGGTGAAGGCTAACTGATTAGAAACTGATTATGTAGTTTCTGACTAAAATGTGCAACAGGCTACACTTCTCTCCGACTCATTTCACATAGATGTGAATGCCGTTCTTGGGGTTAGAGAAAGGGATGTGAATATCCTTAATTTTTGTCACTGGTTTCATAGGATGCAAGAATTCTCTTAAGAGTATGGCTCTACACCCACTGAAATCGAGTCTCTAAAAGCCCACAATGGTAGCTCATGCATTTGAGAGGCTGAGATAGAATGGTTGCCTCAAGTTGGTGGCCAGCCTGGGCTACAGCGTGAAACCATCAAAAAAAAAAAAAAAAGTAAAATTAAAAAACAAAGCACAAGGTTGCCCAAGGCAGGAAGATTGTGAGTTTAAGGCCAGCATGGACTCTATAGCAAGATATCTCAAAAATTAAAATAAACCAGCCAATTTGTATGTATCTTATAAATTTTGTTGATGCGTGGTCCCACAGTATACCCACAGATAATACTCGGGCTGGGTGGATGCCTGACCCACACGCTCAAAGAAGTTATGCCCATTTGATTTGGTGGCTGGGGTCAAATAAGGAGAGGAAGTTTTGGGGTGAGAGGAATAACTGAAGGGTTAGAATCCGTTCTTATGCCTGAGAGTCCAATCACAGTTCTTGTCGTGATGCTAAGCCGCAGACACCAAAAGGCTCAAACATCTCTGGCTGTGGAACAATTCTCGAGACTATCCTTAAGGAAAAAGTAAGCATATGGAAACGTAGTATGTGAGGCTCAGCTTCCGGGAAGGATTGTGTAACTGACAGGACCTACGGTGACAGCCGTGTAACCTGAGGGGCCTGAGAAGCACGTTGGATAAAGGACTCTACCTCATTCTCTGAAGGTTCTCTAGAAGCACAATTGAACCCTCTACAGAGCTTGGCTGCTCAGCAGCCATCACTGTGAAGCACTGTGTATGTCTTTAAGGACCCAGAGTGACTGTATTTTGCTGGCCATAGACACACCCTTTATTATTTTCAGGTTCAACAGGTCTGTGATTAGACACACTTCTGTCATCAGTGATAATAATAATAAATAACCCTGAAAGCAGTCCTGATTGTGGTGCCTTTCTTGTGAAATTGGTGTCACTGGGTGCGTGCAACAATGCGTGGTTACACTTATCATGTCCCAAGGTTTTTGATGAGTGGGTGTAAGTGTAGAACGGTATTTCTAAGCCACAGGGTCACCAAAGAAGCAGAAAGAATTGAGTGCGCCAGAAAGAAACTGTACAACCGGAGGAAGTTTAAATGTCTCAACTTCAAACATTTCAGTAAGAAATACGAGGAGGGCTGGGGAGATGGCTCCGTGGATAGAGCCTGCCACACAAGCCAGAGTGCTTTGGAGCCCCAGGTCCTATGTGAAAGCCAGAAATCTTGGTGGGTTTCTGTCAGTCCAGCAGGCCCACATGTATCATAGGAGGCAGAGACGGGAGAATTTCCCAAAAGCTCAGGGGCCAGTTAGTGTTGCGAACATGCCCAGTGAACATCGAGAGACCCTGCCTCATAAAACATGGGAGGCAAAGACCTCTACCCACATGTGCACACACACGCACTGGAAGAATCAGGAAATACAGAGGGTATATAAAAGCCATCTTCTCCCTGGCTATGAACAGGTCTTCAGGAATACTCAGAGCTCTTTATATATATATATATATATATATATATATATATATATATATATATATATATATTGCAAAGAGGGAGAGAATGGGTGTGTCAGGAACTTCTGCCACTGCAAACTAATTCCAGACACGTGGGCCACTTAGTGCATCTGGCTCTCCATGGGTACTTGGAAATCAAACCCAGGCCATTGGGATTTGTAAGAAAGTGCCTTAACTGCTGAACCATCTCTCCAGCCTAGAGCTGTCTTTTGAGCGTTGCTCAGAATCCTGGGGAAAGATGGTGTTGCAGTCATCTTTCCAGTTGCTGCGCAGAAAGAACCCAAACAAAAGCAGCTTGTGGAGGAAAGGGTTTATTTGGCTTATGGACTCGAGGTGAGACTTCATCCTGGCAGGGAAAATGATGGCATGAGCAGAGGGTTGGACATCACCTCCGCCGCAGCACTGGAAACAGCGGCAGGAAGGTGTGCCAAACTCTGGCAAGGGGAAGCTGGCTTATAACCCCATAAGCCTGCCCCCAACATCACAGCTTCATCGAGGTTGTAAAACCCAAACTGCCATCAGCTGAGGCTCTATCGCCCAGAACACATTTGTTTGTGGGGGACACCTGGATCAAACCATGACAAATTGCTTGATGGTTAGTTTTAATTATCAACCTGTTTGAAGGGCATTAGTGAAGCCCACCTTTGTATGTTGGGGGAGGGAGAGAGGGAGTAAGGGGAAGGTGGAGCTTTTCCAGAGAGAATTTCCTGAGGGAGAAAGTCCTCCCTTGAATTTGGTAGCACCATTCCATGGGCTGAGGCCCTGGAGTGAATTAAGACCCAAGAAGCCAGCTGAGGGAGGGCATTCCCTTTCTTTGCTTCTTGACCTGTCAAGATGTGGGCAAGCAGCCTCATGCTCCCACTGGCATGGAGTGCCATCCCCACCATGATGGACCGTATCCCTCACGCTGTGTGCCTAAGGAAATTGTTTCTGCCTTGCATTGCTTCTGTCAGGTATCTGGCCCCAGTGATGAGAGAAGTAACTGATACAACCCCCTTTTGCCCTTTGCTGTCAGGATGGCTTTACCTCACTGACAGACCAAACACATAGCTACCTCAGAGTACAAGAACCTTCATACAGTGAAAGGCCAATGTCTCAAGAACACCTGTTACAGGTCCTCGTAGCCAGACTAGGCCTTGAGAAAATTACCTCCCCAAACACCTGCCTTTGAGAGAATGAAGCTCAATGCCAAAATATCTGCATCTATATGTCTCGTGTGCATTTTCTTAATGCTTTGTCCAATTATTGTCAGTGCAAAAGAAACATTTTTTTTCAAGGAATTGCAGTAAAGCGAACTTGGACAATGCTCAGTGACCCTTCAAGCCCTGGGGACCTGCAGAAATCTTGGTCCTTCTCAAAGTCTCCACTGAGAAGCCACATGGAGAGTTGGGAAGGTTCAGGCGAAGGTCATTGCCAAGCTCTCTATAGTGTCAAAGCTCAACTCCCAGAAGAGTGACAGAGAGAGCCCTGATGTTCCTGGCGGTGACAAGTTTGCTGTGGCTCATGGGATGTATCAGAGGAGACAGGCATCTCCTTCGGGGCAGAGAATGTCTTTTCTACGTTGATTCAGTCAGAACGAGAGAACAAGGAAGGTCTTTAGTTTCCATAAGGATTTTTCTGCTGGGCTGGTTCAGTTGGATCTGGAACATATTTCTCTAATCAAAAATCAGGTTCTCTACAACTTCCGATGTGTGTCACGAGACTCAATTTATGTAGATTGTTCCCATGTGTCCAGCTTGCATTCCTGTAACCAGAAAACCCACAATTGGGTCGATGATTACCTCATAAATTAGTTGCTAGTTTGGCTCTGTAGACAAGTCTATTTAAAAGCAACAATGTGGATTGAACCCTATGGTCCTCTCTCTAATGCTAGGGGTTCCTAAGAGTTTTGACGATGAGATGAAGATCATACTGATAGTATCCTAAATGTAACACACCTATTTGAAAGAGATAAAATTGTATTTGTTTTTGTAACCGTTAAGTAACTAGTCAACTCGTAAACATTTTTCATCAAACATTCATTCACCATGGTAGCTAGGTGCTGCGTACTCTAACCTCTGGGATCTTCTGAGATACATGGATTAATCATCATCTGTTGATATCCTAATATAATGGTTAAGAGCTGATAATTTAAGGTTAAAACAAATGTTAGGGTTAAAATAGAGGTTGAAGGAGGGCTGCCGATGTAGCTCAGTGGTAGAGCTCTTGCCTAGCATGTACAAGGTCCTGGGTTCTACCCCCAGTGACACACACACACGTGCACACACATGCACACATGCACATGCACACACGCACACATGTTGGGAACATAGGGAAGATAAATAGGCTTGCAGGTATGGTCTGAGAGCCAAGATGACGAGATAAAAGGGAAGACAAAAAAACCAACCTGTCTCAGCAGGTTCTGGCCGGCTCCTGAAGGTCATGCACAAGTCATCCTTGCCCTGTCCTCTTAACTTTATGGGTAGCTACACCTCTATGCATTTTCCTGCAACTAATTGTAACAGATTTGAGTTTGGTGGGTGAGGATGACTTCAAAGAAAGCTCCTACCTATTCCAGGCAGAAGACTGTCCAGAGCTGGGCTCAGGGAGGACGTATTGCATCCTAGAGATTGCCATTGGTTCAGCCTACTGTCCACTCTGGAGGGAGGAGGGGGATACTTACTTTCTGCTTTTGCTTTCTCACCTGCTAAAAACAACCCTTGATTGCTTTCTCACTCTACCCTCGCCCTAAGTGAATTTTTCTCCATTAGGATCACCAGAGCCGGCACTTCTGCTGGAGTCAGAGGGATATGGTAGAAGACATCTTTCCTCATTCCTAACAAACCTGTGATCATGAGTTAAGTTCCTTGGTTAGTGAGTGAAGGGAACAGAGATCATAATAGAACCAGGTTTTTAAAAATCTCTTATTTGCAAGAAGGAAGAGAGAGAGAGAGAGAGAGAGAGAGAGAGAGAGAGAGAGAGAGAGAGAGAGAGAGAGAGAGAATGGTGCACCAGAGTTTCTGGCCACTGCAAATGAACTCTAGATGTATGCACCACTTTGCACCTGTGGTTTTCTGTGGGTACTGGGAAATCAAACCCAGGCTATCAGGCTTTGCAAGCTTGTACCTTTACCTTCTGAGCTATCTCTCTAGTGCCAATCAAGCACGTTTTACGTGTTCAGTTCCATTTTCCACAAAAATCTAACTGTGATGGACAACTTAGTGTGTCTGTGAGGCTACAATGCCCAGTGTTGGGTGAACAGTCTAGATGTTGCTATGAAGGAATATGTTAGGTGCTATTAATGCTTGAATCAGGCTTTGAGGACGGGAGGTGACCTTTTGTGTAGGTGGACCTTATCAAATCAGATGAGGCTTTAACATAAGCAGACACCCTAAAAAAAGAACGTGGTCTTAAAATGATAACATAGAAATCCTGACAGAAATTTGCATCCTGCCTGGCTTGCCCTGCAGGTTTCAGCCTAGTGATGGTTAAGTTTTGTCGTCAACTTGACCTGTTAGCAATCCACAGTAACCTTAAGTGCTGTGTAGCAGATTTTCTCCACATTGAAGAGAGAAAGGAGGCTCAGGGGATTCAGGAAAGTCATGCTAACTAGAAACAAACATTCTTGGGAGGGCAATGTAGATAGGAAATTCCAGACACTCAGGAAGTCAACAAGTTTGGAAAAGGGTTGCAAGACCTGCCCTAAGGCTATTTAAAGGGGAGGGAAATCTCTCTCTCCTCCTGCCTGAAGGCTGGAGCTTGTGTTGACTTGGATGTGCATTCAGCCTGCTCGTCTATCCTGGACTGAAGACCAGTGTCTCCCCAAGCAGCCTTAAGGTGGATGAGGACTTCTGATGCATCCAGCCATGTGGACTGAACAGCTACCATTTCCTTGACCTTCTGGTTTGCAGACTGCTATTGTGGGATTGCTGTGAGCTAATTCAATCCCCTTTATACTATAACTCATTCTATTGGTTTGTTCCTCTAGAGAACCTTGACTAATGCAGTCAGCTTACCCTATGTGATAGTTTTAATTGTCAACTTGATTGCATTGGTACGTGTCTAGAAGCCTTAGTGAGGCACACCTTCGGGTACGTGTCTGTGAGGAAGTTTCCAGAGAGGATTAACTGAGGAAGGAAAACCCACCTTGAATGTGGGTGGTGCTTTTCCATAGGTGGACGTCCTGGATTGACTAAAGAGGGGGTAAAGAAGAAGCCAGCAGAGCACCAGCATTCATCTCTCCGCTTCCACATCTGCCCAGATGTGAGCAAGCAGCCTCACCCTCCTGCTGCTTTGCCTTCTCCACCACGATGGACGCACCCTTAAATGACAAGGCAGTGGAAACCCTCCCTCACTTAAGCTGCTTCTTGTCACACATCTGCTTGCAACAAGAAGAAATAAAATTACTAGTATACTCTGAATATTAGACTTGATAGCCCCCTAAACCACACGAGATAGTTGAGTTCCTTCAACTAGCACTCGATGTCTCGAGCGATTTATAGACATGCATAATGTAGAGAGAGTTCTTGTTCACTCTTTTCTGAGGATCCCTGACTCATCCAACCACAGATGACATTGTTACCTGTGGGGAGGATTTTCTTCTAAGGAAGGAGCCCATGGGGAATATACTCTCTAATGATCCAAGTGTCAAATGCAAGGCAGGTCTAGAATTTTAGGAAAGTGCCAACCACCCAAAGAGCCTGTGCTAGCTTAACTATAAACATAGAACCCAAGAGGAAATATACGTTCCAGAGCTGAGTAATGAATAACCCCAAACGACGAGATGATATGGCAGTTTTAAGTTTTAAGTACCAGCGACGTGGGTGTTTCTGAGTGCTAAGGCTATAAAACCCCCCTTTCATTTTTGTTAGGGTTTCTGGCCTCAGTTTGTGCCTTGGGAATGTGCCATGGCCCAAAGAAAAAGAAATAGATGGGAAGATCATATATGTAAGTGTGTGTGCATGTATGTATGTACCTATGTTTGTTTGAGGGATGGGGTGACTGTTAGGTCCACAGCCATCTTCATGGTAAAAGCCCACCTCATAGTTGATGTAGGGTCACCACAATCCTCACTGTGGCTTGTGGAGCCTGTTGACTTGGCATATGGTGACAGCCACGATCAAGCCCATCCTCCCCAGGGCTCTCCATGCCAGGCTTGGCTTAGGAAAGAGCGTCAGTGACGATTGGGTTCCTCTTTCTCTCTCAAGGTGTATTTCGCAAGGTAGTTTGGTCAGCTCCTGAATCAGGAGAATGTCTCAGTCTGCTTCTGCAATGAGATGTGACCAGAAGCCACCTGAGGTTAGGTTTGGGGACAGGGATCGTGTGCCACAAGCTTCTCACCAGGTTGCTGTTTCTTATAGGAGACACTTTCATAGTTTCCGAGAAGGAATAGTGTTTTTCTTGGGGTTTTTCATTGCTCAAAACCACAAGGTTAAAGTTTGCATCCTCTGAAGAAGTTTTCTGTAAGATGTTTCCACATCTTAATACAACATTCCTTCTTAGGATCCCCTTCAATAATCCTCCTAGAGTCTCCCATTCCTTCTTGCTAATCATTTATCTAAGTGCCCAGTGTCCAGAGTCAGGTGGACACAGTGAGGTCATTTCCCCTTTATATTTCCCTTCTATTCCTACTCATTCCATTCCTTTAGCCTTTGAGCTAGCTGGGACTACGATAATTTATAATTAATTATGTCTATGTTTCTTCCACCAGACTAACAGTTTTTTTCAAAGGAATACATCTAACCCATTTCCTATTTTCCCAGAACAAATGCTTTACTCATTTATAAGTAGGCATCTTAAACACCTAGCATAGTGCCTAACTTGCTTATAGACACAAAAAAATGTTGGCAGCTCTTTTCTTCTTTCTAGAACT
>PVHP010022207.1:0-28860 GCA_004024765.1 Zapus hudsonius
CATTCTGAAGGTATAGACACTGCTGCTTGTGACATTTGTAGCTCATAACCTCAGATCCTGCTATGCAAACCTCTGAGATCTTCCCATCAAATGCGGAGCTCTGCAGTTTCCTCTGGTTCAGATTCATCAACAGTCTCAGCTCTTGTTCTTCAGAAATAGAAGAATTCAGACAGGACAAAGAGGCAGGGCCAGCAGTGTAGTGTAACCAGAGCAAGAAGGGAAGCAAGAATACCCTCTTGAGAAAAGGAGCTGACTGAGTTGAGCCATACTGGCCCAGATCCTAGCAGACATCGGGTTGGTATTCTTCTTCCCCCCTGTTACTTACTCCTCTGTGTCTCCCTCAAGGTGGGCACCTCCAGGAAGGGGCGTGCTTTTCTTGGAAGCCCATTTTACCTAGAATTCTGTCTTAGTAGATATATAAAATGCAAGAATTAAACATAGATACATATACATACATATATATACATATGCATCTACATATGCTTACACACATACACACACACACACACACACACACATATATATATATATATATATATATATATATATATATAGAGAGAGAGAGAGAGAGAGAGAGAGAGAGAGAGTTTCAGCATCCTTCACATTGAAAAGCTCACTGGTGGGAAAGTTGATAGCATTCTGCACATGCTCACTTGGTGAAGAAGTCCATGAAACCTGTTTTCCTATTTGAGCTAGTCAACAATCATCATTATCATTACATCTGTTTTGAATGTTTTGAATACCTGAGCTGTCACACCTGGAGTGGCCACTATCCTCCATTGTTCTGTGTTCTCTCTGTGTGTGTGTGTGTATATATATATATATATATATATATATATATATATATATATATATATATATATATTTGAAAGGTGGTGCTTGTCAGCCCTGGAGCTACTTTCTGTCATAATCCTACAGGTTTGCTCTTGCTAGGCAGGTCTCTGTCCATCGTCAGTAAGGAATAACTTTATTCCAACTGTATACACTCCCCTTTGGCAAGATCCACATGGTATGTGTGATGGTTAGGTTTTGTTGTCAACTTGGATCTTTGTAATTATCTTGGGTGGGTCTCTGAGAATGTTTACAGGAAGGCAGCCTCTCAGCAAAGGGTAGGATATAAAGAAGCTCAAAGAAGCTGGAAATAAACATTCTTTCCTGTGTGGGCAGTGCAGGAAGGAACTTCCAGAGACTCAGGAAGCCATTAAGTCTGGGGATGGTTTGTAAGACTCCACCCTAAGGCTATATAGAGGGGAAGAAATTCTCTCCCCCCCTCCGCCTGTTCCCTGTTTTGTGTGTGTGGTGTAGGTGATGGGTTTTTCTCTTCTGAGACCTGTGAAAGGGGAGCAGCCTCTTTTGCATTCTGTAACTTCCCCTGTATCTATAGCTACAAATAAATAGTTTCCTCCCCCAAATTGTGCCTGGTTTGAAAATTCAAGAGCACATGTAGCTGACTATGACAGTATGGAAAAAAAAAAACAATCTTTGAAGCCATTATTTTTTTCCTTCATAAGCTACACTGCTATTTTACTTTGACATAATAATCCATTGATTGTTTAGAAGACCCCCCCACGCCACCATCATCCTTCTGAAGAACCAAGTGGAAAAAGGTTTAACTTTGACCTTTTTCTCTACTACTCTTATATCTGTATACTTCTTGTCTGGGCCAAAATCTCTCTCTCTCTCTCTCTCTCTCTCTCTCTCTCTCTCTCTCTCTCTCTCTCTCTCTCTCTCTCTCTCTCTCTGTGTGTGTGTGTGTGTATTTCTTTCCAAAATTCCATGCTCAAGACTTTATGGAGAGTAGGGTTATATTCCGTGAATTATATGAGAGCTCTAGAGTGATTGCTTCAAGATAGGCTGTTTATTTGCAGATATGGGGAATAAGGGAATATAAAACTCATGGAACTTCTCTCTATAGAATAGCTAAGAAGCTGATTTATTACTATGAGAGCAAATGGCCAGCAGTAACCTCAACCCCACAAAACCTTCCTTTGAATTTAGTTCTTTATTCCCTTCTCATATTCAGTGTTTGGGAGCTTTCTCTGTGCATTTCCTCCGCAGCAAATTCTAATCTTCCCCAGGACTGCCACAGGCAAACAAAGACAATGGACTTGTACTCTAAAAGGAAAAATAAAAAAGCACATCAATAATTTTCGAACCATTACCCCATCACACATGTTTCGTTTAAGCTACCTGCAGAACAATCAGGAGAGTAAATCCTCTTTGTAAAGCAGAAGCATTTGTTTCTTCACTTTAACTTAATCTAAGCAATGTTCTACTTTTCATTCAGACTCTTATTATGATCAATCATCAGTGGTGAAGCTGGGCTGTAAACCAGGAGGTGTTTCTCTACCTTTAAGCTCAAATAGTTTAATAAACACACTGAGTTTCTTAGAAAACATGACAAGGCTTTAAGATATCCCATCCTCATTTTCTGTTATCACAAGTCCCAAGACACATCCTTATTTAAGAATGCTAATTATGTTTTAGTGCCTGCACTATAAAAATCAGTGAAAAATGGAGGTGAACCATCATCAAACCTGGAAAAGACAAGGGGTGGACCACAGGAGATAAATTAGATAATCAGACCACAGCTAGGAGTCAAATAGCTCACAGATACCAAGGTCAAGGCAAAACAGGCCTAGGAGCCCAAACACACAGAGAGAGAGAGACACACGCACGCCCCAGAGTCGGAGCCAAAAGGCAGCAGGTGAGAGGATTGACTGTGCTGAGCCAGTTGAAAAGTATCCATGTTGGCAGAAAAATCAAGCCACAAAAGGCTACCAGGTATCTGAGTAAATCTACCTTAGGAAACCATATAAATTGCATGAGGACATGAGGAGTTAGGATTGCATTTCTAGTCCATGTTTTTTCCTAATAGGAATTACTACTAGTTGCAATGATTACTTTTCTTCTGCCTGAAATTACTGCTGGTATTTGCCTTACACAGTAACTTGAAATTCTGGAATCTAACTTGGTGGAGGTTTGAGTGTAAATGTGCCCTAGAGACTCATGCATATGAATAACCGAATCCCCAGTTTGTGGCTGGTGGCAGTTTGGGAAATTTGAGCCTTGCTGCAGAAAGTGTGTCACAGGGGGACATCCTTCAGGTTTTACAGTCCAGACTCACTTCCTTTTTTTTGTCTCTCCTACTTCCTCCATGCTGATGTGAGGATGTAATATGGGCTGTCTGTTCCTGACATGCTTTTCCTACCATGATGAAACTTAACTGTAAGCTGACATAAACCCTTTTCCTCTCTTAAGGAACTTCTTGTCAGATATTTTCTGCCAATGGAGATGAAGTCACTGATACAGTGACTTTGGATTGAACAGAAGAAAAACAGATGTACGTATCTGAGTCAAAAGTGATTAAAAGTAGAGATTGAATTATCAGGATGGAAATACCTTAAGGAAAACGGAAATGCAAGCAGACTTCAGCAAAGGCTATGTAAATCCAGAGTGAAATCTTGGAACATTCGTGAAAGCTGTGAGTTGCTGGCAGTCAGGAGATTCTACTGGGTGGGCTGAACATGATGCTACAGGCTGACACAGAGGGCTGGCAAGAATTATGAAAGAAACTATCTTCTCAAGCAGGTTATTATCTCCTTTTCAGAAATGAAAAGTACTTATATTTTTAAAAATTCAAGTTATATATGGTCCATTTATCTAAACATTTTGTAGTCCTTTATCACTCCATGACAGGTTACATTAATCAAGTCATTTTCCAGTTGGTCTGTGATTGCTCATTAAACTCTTTGTTCAGTGTTTCTCATTATAAATTCAAACGCCTTCAAATAAGCAGCAAAAATTCCCAAGTTAGAAGAAACTGAGTTCTAAGTAGACATTTTTTAGTATTTATAAGTATTCTATCACTTACACAAATGCTTCTTTTCACCTAGGTATCATAAAAGATATAAAGTCAGATACTTTCATTTATATACCTGTAATTTCTTTATTTTCCTGAGCCATTGTTTCGCATAAAATGAATTATCCAATGCCCTTCCATTCAACCAACATCCCCTCATTTAATAGTAACTTCTTGCCATTTCAGCTGAAGCATTCAGATGAATGCTATAAAGTAGAGATATTCAGTATAGCTCTTGTTGTCCAGGTATTGAAATAAGCATTGTGCTTATGATTGGAGATGGGAGAGGATTATAAGGTAATTCTGTGAGATCCATCCATTCTAGAAACAGTGGTGTCTGCCAGGATGAGAAAAACAATACATTCTTAGAAGTAGTAATTGATACTTCACATAAGACCAAAGCACATTATGTTGGCATGCAATATATATATATATATATATATATATATATATATATATATATATATATATATATATATATATATATATATATATATACTGTAGACCTCCTGTGATGACAGTGCTGGAGTTGAGAGCTTTTGAGATCCTTCAGATTATACAGAGGTATGGGCATAAGTTAGTGGGGTAAGTAGATATAGAGAGCATCTCACCCTTCCTTGTTATTTTCTATTACAAAAACATCCATAAAGCACAATTATAATTGTAATCTACTTGATTGCTTCTGCAATGCCTGTATTTTGCATTTGACAAAGTTCCTTGAGGATAAAGATCCATCTTTTTAAATCTCTTTATGCTCAACTCTGAATTGACTAAGATGAAGAAACTGCCCTAAAAATGGTTACTGTTTGAAGAGAATTTGGGCTGAATTTCAAGACTGTGAATATGGTGTGAAATAGACCCACAACAGGATCTCCAAGTCCACAATAAGTATAGATTATGACACACAGAGAGGCATTTGTCACTGAGTTCAAGGTCATCCACATTTGTAAGATGTCTAGAGACCAGATTAGTTAAAAGATTCTGGAAGACTTTGATTCTTTCTGAATCATCAATGCCAATGCACACATACATTTCCTGAGGGACATTTGAGGTACAGATCACTGGTGATGATGACAGAGGGTCACCCTCAACATTCTGCCTCATGACACAGTAACAATGTTATAAAGCCAGTTGGATTTTTAGCAGATAATATGCCCAACACACTGGGGTCAATGTCCACTACCCTTAACCTACTCAAAACATTTTCTAGTTTACTTTTGTTGGATGATAATTGCATCCCTCCAATTTTAAATTAGTTTTCCCACTCAATTTGAGCACTGTATTTTATATAACATTCTAAAAAGACTTTCAGACAGCCCAGCAGGGGGTTGTAATACACATAAAATCATTGCTTAACTGACATCAGGTTTGGACCCCTGCCATTTGTGTATAACTTTTCGCTTTGCCCTTTGAATGAACTGTATATAAATAGACTCAAAATAAACTCATTATGGAGTTGGAAGTTGAACATATGTCTGAAATGTCACAGTACTCTGCAGCCAACATAAGATTGTCTATAGATTACGATTTTTATTTTCAATAATAAAAGCTTTGCCTCTGAAGCTAATTTCTAAGGTTTAAGGCATAGCTCAACACATTTTTGTTTCATATAGAAGCACTACATTTTTATACTTTTTTGGCAGCCTTATTTCCTGTCAATGTGCTACCGCTGGGAATTTTTTAATAGTTAAATGACAAAAATACATGTCATAACTCTCTTAGCACAATGACCTTTTTTAAAGAGTTCAGCACCAAACTTCGGTTTTATATGCTCATGTTCCAGAATATCACTAATTACATAAATCAAATGTTTTCTAAGTATATATAGAAAGATAGTTCTTCACTATAAATGTATTCAACAAATAATTGTGAATGAAACTAAATTTTCCGGGAAAAATATAAGCTTGAATGTATAAAATTAAGAAATGTTGAATCTAGGGATGATAATTCTTAAAATCCTTCCACTCAGAAGGCTGAGGCAAGAGAATTACTGTGAATTCAAGGTCAGTTTGGGCTGCAATATGAGTTCCAGAACAGTATGAGCCATATAATAAAATGTTATCTCAAAAAAATGAGGCTAAGATGGCATAAATTCAGACTATTCATAAGTCAGTAACTGATCTATTTAATGGCACTTTGGAGCTTAAAGAAATTTATATTTGTCAGAAATATCAACATTTTTCTTTGATAACATAGCACCAAAATGTCAGGTGTCTTTGCACAATCAGAGTTTATTTCTCACACAGGTGAAGTGTGAGAAATATCTAAGCAAATTTGATATCAAGGTATTCACTTTTTGATACCGGATTTCTGCCTTCACAGGAAGTGAGAGGATGATGGAAACTCATATGCCATCCTTAAAGAAGTTAAGTCTAAAAGCAGTAACTATTACTCCCAGCCATAGGCGACTTGGATGGACTAATATTATAGTCTATGCAATGCAAGGTGTGTTAGGAAATGTGTTTTTCTATAAGTGTAAACAGGCAAAGAGAGCAGAGCAGATACTATTAAGTGGACAAGACTCACATCTAGCGGGAAGCTCAGAAGAGTCATCTTGGGAAGTAAGGTTTTCGGGAGGTATCTGGTTAAGACGAGGCTCTACTGCATTGGAATGGATACTAAATCCAATGATGGGTATCCTTAGGAAGTGGGTTGTGGGAAGATGCAAAAAGGCACCCAGGCAGAATATCACATAACAGTGAAAGTCGTGCTTCTATATGGGAAAGAACACCGTGGAAGGCCAGCAGACAGACAGACAGACACCAGGCAAGATACATTCTCCACAAAGCCTCCAGAGGAAATCAGCCTATCAATGCCTTAGTCTAGATACCTGTGGGAAGGGAAGATCTGTTATTTTAAAACAAATCAAGTTGCAGGACTATTTTATGGAGTCAGAGGAAACTAACAAACTAACTTTCCCTAACCGCCCCCCTCCCACCAAAAAAGTGAAAGGTAAAGTGTTTAGTTACTTCTTCTTTCTTGTTCCTGACACATAGAGAAATGCAGAAATCATCACAGTTCCTTATAGAGGCTTGGCTTTATTTTTTAATGTAGGATATTCAACCCAAGAAAATAGTCATAAAAGATATTAAATTGCACTCCATAAAGGCCATGGGACACCATTTGACAATCTAGCAAAGGATCTGTCGGCTATCCTTTTATAGTTTTATCTTTCTGTTAGTAAACCATCAAGTATTTGTTTGTTCATGAACTCTGGAAATTTGTAAAGAATTTGAAGTCTCCAGAGAAGTGGAGAACAATTAGAATGGAACTAATGGGTTTACATTTCATTGTATTTTCACTGCTTCAGTAGACATGAAGAGGCTGGGCATATTAAGCTGGAGTTAAGCCTATTGAGTTGAGTTTAAAAATTAGGGTTAAACACTTAAAAGAATGTTCCAAGGTCACCAATTAGGAATTTCACAAGTAACTAAGTGGGTTGCCAAAAGCAGGCTGCAGTGAAAACCAGGCCAACGGCAATAGAAATGGAGAACTTAATTTCTTCCTTCTTTTTAAAGATCTATGAGGCATCCTGTAAGATGCCATTTGAGTTCTCATGAAGAATATTTCCTTCTCTACTGCAGCTGAAGTCTCACATCCACAAATTCATCCACTTTGTTTCCAGAGTATTTTCAGACTCTTTTCGCTTTCCTGGGAACACTCTCCCCTGTAATGTTTCTAAAGACTCAGAAAAGAACTTCAAAACACTGCAATTTCTATAACCTCAATTTATGGTCATTAATATTGAGTTTCCACTTTGAAAATGCAACCATCTTTGAAGCACGCTTCTGATTTCAACTCCCTTTCAATCAATGTTACTATGCAAGTGCTTGTGACATTTCCAGTTAAATGGAAGAAAAATCACTGAAGTGGTATTGCTTAATTCAAAAACATACCCAGATAGTCCCTCCTATGTGTCATTTGTGTGTTCTGTAAAACGAAGAGTCTAATTCCCTTCCACGATGCCCAGTGATAAGAGGAAACTATTAAATAAAATCTTTATTGGGGGTTGAAATCAGATATATAATTTCAAGAAATCCATATGATGTATTGGTAATTCTGATTAACTAAAACTATATAGTACCTTGATAGCTAACATTATATGCTTACATTTCTACCAGCTAAGCAGGCTTTCCCTAAAATGTAGCTGGTTTTTATATTACTAGAGCTGGATAGAAATAAAATTAAAATATTCCTTGCCTCAATTACTATAAAGTGAAGCATGAGGATTTTAATGAGAAGTCAAGTACGAGAGGCAAGTGTCCATACCTCCCTGAGAAGTACAGGACTGTGGCAACCAGAGTTAGTCCCTATGTTCTTGATGCAATCTACACGGCTAGATGATCTATATTTCCAGTTTTCACAGAGCTCATACATTCCATTTCTTCCAGTCCCTTATCAAGTCCTTGATCTGGTACTTTCCATTATCTGAATACAACCTAACACTTTTTTAAATAGCCATGTATGTCAATATTGTATAGAAATTTTGATTTCCTAATAAGATTTTATTTCCATGTTATGCCTAACATACACTCATATTGGATGTACTATGACCTTTCATGTCATGGGTCTGTTTGTACAATATCCACTTGAGCAGTATCACGTGACCACTAATAAGAAAAGTCCTTATGATCAAGAGTGATTAACAAGACAGTCTCAATGCCTTAAGAACAATAGGACTATTTTTGAAAATTGCATAATCCTGAAGACAGTAATTTGGGTGATAGTGGAAAAACTATGACTTACTTGGCACATCCTTAGTAGTTTTTACAGGAGAATATGATAGGAGAAAGGGAAAATATTTTTGAGGTTCTTCTATGCAACCTTTACTCAAGATGTAGTCAAAAAAATATACAAGCACAGACCCAGTGCCCTAGAGTATGGAGTCTTTAAAACAATGTTGAAAACCAAAACAAAGCAACCACACTTACTTTTGTTAGAACTTGTGATAAACCTGAAAACTATCCTTTTGTGCTACTTGTAAGTTAATCAAAGGTAACACTTAAAAAATGTTTATTTATTCCCATTCCTCAAGAGATCATCTCTGCGGGAATCTATTCCCATACTGTTTCATCATATCAATTAGTTCCCCTGGGGGATTCAGTAAGTAACATCTGAAAGTAAGAGAAAATTAGTATATGCAATATTTAATTCCTAACCTAGCTATACTACTTAACTTTTATTGCTTCTAAGACATTCACAAATAATAGACCACCTACCATTTAAATTATATTCCAACCTCTAGATACAATTAAGAGAAAATTAAGAACATAAGTTGATTTTTTCCAGAGTTCTGAGCACAACTACCAATATTAATATTAACCATTGTGCAATATGATGTGATATTTTTAGCATACACTACTTTATATTCTGTGGCTACGTTATGTGCCCAATCTATTATGCAGCTATTATCAATGCAAAACTTATAGCAGGCTTCCCAACACATTAAAATTCAAATCTAAACCATTGAACATTGCATTTCAGAGTGTTTGCCTATTTTTAATCTGCAGGATGACAATTAAAGACCATAAAATAGTAATGTAAAATCTGTAATGAAAGGAATCATTCCTCTCTGAGATTTGACTAATATTATGACAATGTACTTTCCTGTTACCATACATTTTAAATGAAGAGATGAGTCTGTGCCAGTATTGGAATAGTGCCTTCTGATTTCTTATTAAATAAAAATAGTGCTTTAGGCCAAACCTCAAGAATACAAACATCTAGCTAATTTTTTAAAATCGATTCTAATATTCAAATTATTGGAGGCTCCTTGTTTTTGTTTTTGAGTTTTTTTTTTGGTATATATACACAATGGAGCTTTATTCAACTGCAAAGAGAAATGAAATTATGAAATTTGTAGGAAAATGGAGGGATTGGGAAAGGATCATACTAAGTAAGGTAAACCAGGTTCAGAAAGATCATTGCCATATGTTCTTTCTCCTAGGTAGATTCTAGCTTCAAATGCGTGGATTTGTATGTGAACTGGAGAAAAAGTCAGTAGGAGAGGCTAGGAAGCTAGAAAGGGCCATAATGAAGAAATGAGTGCTGAGGGCTGAAAGGGAGTGGATAGTAGAATACTGGGGGTGGAAAGACTTAAGTGTGGTCAGGACTTGGGGTTGGAGGAGGGCTAATGGAAACTAAAGATGCTACGAATAAGCCATATGGAAACCAACTTCTTTGTTAGCTAAGCTCTTTGTTTGATAGATAAAATTCTGATGTTCCCTCATTAGAAATCTGAAGTTAAAAAGTAATATATATGGGCTACATATAGCTTAGCCACAAATCCATAAGTTTGATCTCAAGTAAAGCATAAACTGAACATGGTGTCATAGTTCTATAAACCCAGCTCATGGGAAGTGGAGGCAGGAGGATTAGAAGTTCAAAGTCATCCTCTGTTACATCGGTGATTTGAGGCCACCCTAGTAGGTACATGAGACTGTGTCTCAAAAAAAAAAATTAAAAAGAAAAGAAAGCACCACATCTGACTACAACAGCTTAAGATATCACAGAATATCAGATTTTTCTTTAAGCAAATAATACAAGTAAGGCTAGTGTTGCATTAGGAGTGAAAAAGTACTAATAATTTGATCAATGAAATCCATAAGTAGCTACATTTTTTTCCATCACTGATGTAGAAAAGCAAATACTACTGCTGGAGATATTCTAAAATTTAAATTTAGTCTTATTATATAATCATTAAATTCCATTTGTGTTTTCCCATAATAATGGTTTAAGTTTTTTACATATAAAAGTTATAATTATGGTGAATACTGTCCTAAATATTCACTCCATTTCTGGAAATAAAAAGCACAGAGAGAAACACAGTATCAGTCAGTATCCACAGAGGAATATAAGCTTTCACAATACTAGGACTGCCATAAACACTTGGGACAAATCTTACTCATTCCTGTGAGGGCAGAGAAAATGAGAAATTGATACAGTTTTTATTCAGCCAAATAATTGGAGTTAGAGCCTGAGGACTGGAATTCAGAAATCATAAGCATACATAGCAAGCAATTGCCTGCTCTTAAAATATCAACAATTAAATATCCTAAGGCTCTGCACATAAAGAAACAATGGTAAGAGAGGAATGATAGTTACCCCTATATGAACAGTGCATGGTGTATACAGTTTTCAAATATCACACTGTCCTTTATCTGTATGCACCATTGATAGATACTACTGAAAACAATGAAAATAAATCCTAGGAGTTCATATATAGTTTTCTGCTAGTAAGACATTTCTTTGCCCAATAGTTGTTGGATATTTTGGAGAAAACACTCTAGACACAAACACTCCCATAAACCACAATTATACCACAAACATTAGATGTCTGTCACAAAATAGGTTTCCTTATTAAGTGTCATTTTTTTTTACCTCAATTGAAACATTTCTGACTGAAGTTAGAGTATGCAGTGGCTTGAATGAAATCTCCCTTATAGGCTCATGTGTTTTGAATACTTGGTCCCCAGCTGTGGCAGTTTGGGAAACTTGAATATCCTTTGAGAGATGGAGCCTTAACTGGAGGAGGTAGGTTGCTGGGGTGGGGGGAGCTCTGGGGTAAAATAGTGGCATGATGTGACGTCCTGACTTCCTGCTCTGCCATGCTTTCCATATCATACTGAAAGTTCTCCTTGAGACTGTAAACTGAGGTAAACCCTTCCTTCCATGAGCTGCTTTTCTTCTGGTAGTTGCTTTTTCTTAGCAACAAGAAGACAAGTGCTACAGTTGCTAAAGATATCATGTAAACTAGACTTTATCTTTTGCTACTAAATCTCACCATTTCAGTGACATAGATGATTCAAGTTCAACCCAAGTGAGAGAATGAATTTAGGGAAATGTAAATATGGGTGCCTCCAATATTTAATAAGGATTGCTAATCTACTCTTGGAAAAAAAGGAAAATATATATATCAATGATTAGCTAGCTAGATAGATGATAGATAGGATCAGAAATGATCTTCTCAATGTATTATTTAATAAAATCAAAGCAAAGTAAATTTTTAAATAATACTGTTGCAGTCAGCTTTCTAGTTGCTGCCCAGAAAGAACCCAAAAAAAAAGTGGCTTGTAGAAGAATGGGTTTATTTGGCTTACGGACTCGAGGGGAGACTCCTTTCTGGCAGGGAAAACAATGGCATGAGCAGAGGGCTGGACATCACCTCTGCCACAGCACTGCAAACAGCGGCAGGAAGGTGTGCCAAACACTGGCAAGGGGAAGCTGGCTTATAACCCCCATAAGCCCGCCCCCAACAACACAGCTCTAATGAGGTTCTAATTCCTGAATTGCCATCAGCTGAGGATCGATCTAGCAGAACACATTCATTTGTTTGTGGGGAACACCTGTATCAAACCATGACAAATACCAAAATAGGGCTGGAGAGATGGCTTAGCAGTTAGGTGCATTTCCTGTGCAAGCCTACTTGGCCTGAGGGGGAACTGAGACTTTCAGAGTTTGAATACCCAGATTCCACGTAAAAACTGCTGGGCAGGGCCACTCACACCTGTAACCCCACCTGTAACCCAGTCCCTCAGGACAGCAGAGACTCAAGAAATTGCCAGAGTGTGAAAAGTAGGAAATCAGTCAAAAGAGACTGGCCCAAAACAAGAGCAGGTGGAACAGTCATGAAACAGGACATCTGAAGTTCCATTCTGGTCACCACAGGCGAGGGCATGGAGTGCCACAAGGGCACAGACACATGCATACACCACACTGACCACACCTCAAAATACACACACAAACACACCACATTACACACTTACATACACATGCACAATAACAAAATAGCTAGTATTCTTTCTGTTACAAATTCATAATTTATAAGTGTATAAATTTAGATGCAACAGATATGCAAAGTAATGTAATGGTTAGTGAATACAATACAAAATAATTAAATCAAGTTAAATGACATGTCCACTACCTCATAGGGGCACCATTCTTTGTGGTAAAAACATTTGAAATTTACTCTTTTAACATTTTTGAATTACATATACATTTCTATAGCTATCATCACCATCCTATGCAATAAGGCTCTAAAATATTCCTCCTGTAAAACTATGATTTTGTACTCTGACCATCTGTTCCTCATTTCACCTACTCCACAGCCTCAGTAACCCTCATTCTACTCTCCCGTGAGTTCAGTTGTTTTAGACATGAGTAAGGACATGAAATGTCTATCTCTCTGTATTTAGCTCACTTTACTTAGCATAATGTTCTGCTGTTTCAGTCCTACAACAAGGCATAAACAGCTCTGTATACAGCCCATAATCATCCCAGTGTTTCAACCAGATCTCTCCACAAAACCAGACCCAACCACAAAATTTGTCACTCAACAATGTGAAAGAGTGAAAATGAAGCAAGGTTCAGAGAAGAGGTATCCCATTTCCCCACAGACAGCCAAGAGAGGACTGTCTGCTGCTCTTGTCTGGCAGAATACTCATTGGGTGAACACAACTACTCTTTACAGCCAACCTATATGTAATAAAATAAGCATCTGAGTCAATTTTAAACCATGATACATTTTTCTTTCTAGCTTCTGAATCTAATTGTGAAAAGACATCCAAGGTCTTTCTCGGGAGAGCGTACCCCAGGGTTCAAATAACCACACCAGCAGATGCAAAAGCAAGAGGATTTTTATTCTTCGGCTGTGCAGACGGGCTCCCCGGACCGATGAGTGCCAGAGAGCCCCGAGGAACAAAAGTTTAGGGTATATATAGGCAAAAACCACAAAATTATAATACAGCTCAGACCACAGGACGTTTTGTATTTTCATTGGTTCTTTGCCCTGATCTGTACAATTTTGATTGGTATTTGCATTTCACATTTTAGGAACAGTCATATTTTACCTTTTATGGAGTGTTTGTTCAGTTAAGTTCATTTCCCGGACCTTATGACTAAGGACCTCCCAGAAGGGGAGGGGGAGTGAGTCAGGAGAGGTTTTTCCATATATGGGCTGCTTTATGAAATGGAGTCAGTTTTATAAAATGGATGCTTCAATTGTATATCTCACTAAGTATCATATATAATATGTCTGACAATGACAATCTATGTTAGTTAAACCAGCTACTAAGATTCACTTCTTAAAATACCTTTTTATCAGCCAAATTATATAAATCTAGGTTATAGGGATTTGGCTTGACCTAACCACAGCCCTTCTGAGTCATAAATCCCAATCTTATCTCTGAGCGACATCACTTGGTCTTCCCTGTATAACTTCTCTGTATACTATTTTTTTTAAAATTTTTTAATATATATTTATTGTCCATAATGAGTTACATTATTTAGTGGGCAAACTTTTTAAAAGACCTGGGAGTGGTATATGGTGCGTAACCTCATGGGCTCATATATGTCTGATAGCTCAGAGAGTGGCTGGAGATAAACCAGATTCATTTTTATTCTGACCATTTTCAAAACCACCCAAATTGCAGGGATTGACTGGGTTTGCTGCTACTCATGCTCTGTCAGTAGGCACCCAGTAAACTGCATTTTATAAAATACTGTATCTGCCTCTTTCTTCTGTCCCACATCAACTTTAAAGTGGTTTCACACACTGAAACAGGACTTTTCTAGAACAAGGCTCATTTTATTTGTTTATTACTAGACATTCAATGCCTTAGAACAGTATTTAGCACTTACTAGCATAGTGAAGAAATAAAAATGGTTGCATCTAGCCTGCTAGGTCTTAGATTTAATTAAGTTGATATAAAACAGACTAACAATTTTAGAAAAAAAGAATTTAAATTATATACTTTTGCATAGGAGCTCAGAACAATGAGACATAAAAAGTTAATAAATCAGATGATCAAAACTGATAAATTATCCTGAGCTACATAAAGGAATTAGGGTAAGGGCTTCTGGAGGTAATGTAGGAAAAATCAGGAATGCAAGAGAAAAATATAAGATGATTGAAAATGCCCTTTCTATGTATTTAAGCTTCTCAATTAGTAAAAGCTGTCTATTTTTCCTAATACAGATCCCTTCGGAGATGTAAATTCCCTTTATGAGCAGGGTATTTTACCCTTTATTTTAGGCAAATAATGACTCTTATTTCTTTTGTTAATTATGAACTTTCCTGTATAAACAAATCATGTGTTACTCCCATTCTCCTCTTTTATCCCTCTTTCCTGCCCCAATACCACTGAAGGTCCTCCCAGTGGGGTTTCAGAAAGCACCCCTGGGGTTGCAAATGCAGTAGTAAGTCTCCAGGAGGGAGCCATGCATCCTTTGCGTCCTGTGGCACTTACAATCTTACCACCTCCTCTTCTGCAATGTCTCCTGAGCCTTGGCAAGTGTGTTATAAGTCTACTTTGGTGTTGAACTCCTCTCTCTCTTTTCTCTCTCTCTCTCTTTCTCTCTCTCTTTCTCTCTCTCTCTGCACATCCTCTGGATTTCAGCTTTAATGAGTTATAAAAATCCTCAGTATCTATTGCTACCTCACTGGAGCAGGTTGTCAAGATAGCAGTGAGAGCAGCACCCATGCTTAAATCATTACTTCCTCTGTGATGTTTCCTGGGTCCTGGCAGATGTGTTAGAGGCGGCTTATCCCATGATAGGCAGTTGGCAATTTTTGTTTCCTTAATGTACTAATGGATCTTGATTCTCCCGTGTTCACTACCACCTGTTAAAAAACAATTCTTCAACCAAGAGTGAGAAGAGTATGATGAAATAAAGGGGATAAGCATAGTTAATTGAGGGATGGTTTGAAGAGGGCCATTATTCTTGTTGACCAAATAATAGTGACAGCATCTCTCTGGAATTTATATCCATTGTATCCCTAGGATTCTGACCGGCTTCTCAGTACCAGGTATGAGAGAACTCATACATAGCTTTGTCTTCAAAACTTATGTTCAAAGAATGGGATTGCCAGCATGGTTCCGTGCTAGACATATTTACCAAGAATAATTAAATATCATTTTTATGCATGTCGAACAGGTAGCAATTAGGAATTGACCCAAAATATCACTTCCTGGATATATGCATACACAAGTGAAGTCCCAGTGACTGGTCTTGGTACCGGTTAGTCCATACTTCAAAAGAAAGAGATTGTTCTGATTTTGTGATGTTTTCTCTAAAGTCCATTCAATAAAGTACACTTGTTGAAAAAAAACATAAATCATGGCTATTTTAGGAGTAGTTTCAAGAAAATTATTTCTATAATTTTTCTAATTGTAAAGGATCTGCTTTGCGTATTTATTAACTACTCAAGTACTTTTCAGGTATGACCTTCCAAAACTGATGAGCTACAGAAACAAAATTTAAATCACCTAGGTTCTATATCATATCTAAGATAAATTTAGCCCAACATTTCAATGGACTTAAACACGTTGTCACGGCTGCACACTGGTCACAGTAACTAGAACCTTAATGGTAACTACAACTGTCAAAAAAGTTTAGAAGATTTTATTTACATTATTTCACTTAAATTTTTATCATTTAGGGCTGGAGAGATGGCTCAGCGGTTAAGGCACTTGCCTTCAGTGCCTAAGGCCCCAGGTTCAATTCCCCAGGACCCACATAAGCCAGAATGCACAAGGTGGTGGCTCTGGTGCATTCTCTCTCCCTCTCTCTCTCTCTCTCTCTCTCTCTCTCTCTCTCTTTCTCTATTCTCTTATCTCTTTCTGTCTCTCTCAGTATCTCTCTGCTTGAAAATGAATAAAGTATTTTTTCAAAAGTTAAAAAAAAATTTATCATTTAAAGTAAAATGGGATCCATTAAGCTATCTGGTATATTTAATCACTCAGATATATTCAGTTCTATTGATATTAACTAGCTAAAGTCATGCTTTGTTATAATTCTCAACATATATGAAAACATACTTCGTCAGATCATGAAAAAAGATGGGTATAGGAAGAGAAAATTATCAATCAAATGTTATATCTACCACACTAAAAGCATATAAACTTGGGCAATGACCTAAAATCTCAGAGCTTCTGAATTCTTAACAATAGAACATGAGATAACACGTCAAGCTGAGTTTCATAGGATTGCTGTGAGAATCTACAGTAAACAGTGATATGAATTCTGTTTCTGAAACATTAAAGGAATATAACTATTATTTTACAGTTTCTAATTGGCTTCCAATATCTACTTCTCATTACCTTATTCAAATAAGCAAATCCATTCTTCCTGTCAGCTTTAGTATTTTGGGTCTCATGTCTTTAACTCTCACTGCTTTGTAAATCAAGAATCTTTATCTTTATTCCCAATTATCTGTTGAGATCCACTACCAATCAATATCTAATAATTTTATTCCTGACCGAATAAACTGGAAACAAGTAAGTTGTTATTCTTTCTATTCCTCATGACTTTCCACAAGAAATAACCAACATACTGAAAATATCATCTGAAAATTACATTTTCAATAACTCAAATCCTTGTTAAATGATTTAATAAAAAAAAATCTAACAGACCAAAGCAGTAGTACTAATTTTTACCCCAAAACAATTGTATTTAGACAAATTTATTTTTTCATACATTACTTTCATTTTTTTTCTTTTCACATCAACATGAAAATTCATTAAAATGTCACAGTCTAAGCCTGTGAATAAGTAGATCAGTCTGACAACCCCTGGTTCCAATCACTGGTTCCTTCCCTCACTGAGTTGTTGACCAAAGCGACCCATGAGGTTCCAACAACAAGACATAACTCTGTCAAATCTCTTGAGTGCCCTCCCCAGGCCTGAGGCAAAACCCTGTTGCTGAAGAAACCACAGACTGCCATAGACCAGCATTGAGAGACCCTCCGAGGTCTGGAACGTTATCTAGCTTTACGAAGGCAGTTAGTGTAGTGCTGGAAGGCACTGCACAGGCTGCCAGGGGAAGCTGATCAACTACAGCTGGAGTAAACAGAGACTACTGACAGGAAACACAATCTGCAGCCATGAGTAGGCTGACCACACCTCCTACTGGGAGAGAACAGCGAACCAAGAAAGGAGTACTTGTGCAATGGAGGAGCCTGGGCCTGGGGGAGACAATCAACAGCTTTCAAATTTGGCCAAATTTTCCACTTAGTGAGGGGGAGCCCTTGTCGGGAACTTGGGATTCAGGGCGATAGGCACCGGATCCAGTACTCTTGGGCTCCCATGACAAGATGTACTATGGGAACAATTGATGGGGAAGCTACTAAAAATAGAATCTAGGTAATCTAGAATTGTGTATATTTGTTAACCTACACTGATCTCACTCTCCGATGGAGATTGTGTTTGTATTTTTCAGGATGCAGCGAGAGACCTGGGGCCCATCTAACCCTACTAACAGACAACAGGCCGATAGCTGAGATCCTGGCAAGAGAGGAGCCACCAGAGTCATATCGTGGAGAATCCATATGGAACCCCGGAGAGAGTGACAGGATGAACAAGGGACCCACAGCCATTCAATCAACACAGGATAAACCAGTGAGACAGAAACTATTTTCAACACAAAGACCACTAAACTCACAACATTAAAGCAGCCTAAATACTCATCCAAAACAACTCAGGGAACTGAGTGGAAGAAGGGGCAGTAAGATTGTGAGAGCCGTGGTGGAGACTATTCAGAGGCATGGCACCCCTCAGTAACAACATACTAGGGCCAGGAAAACCTGGCTGAATACTAGGCTATCCATGGTCCCCTGTCACAAGGACTGATCCAGACGGCCCACAGAGGAGGATATCCAGCTGATTGGGGATGGGGGGGGGGGCATTGGGGAATTGGGGATAACAACTCATTATTTGCCCACTAAATAATGTAACTCATTATGGACAATAAAAAAAGTCACTAAAATATTTGATTTCCCAAATTTTTTGTCCTCCTAATAGCTAAATTTTCCTATAAGTATTATGACCTCTGTGATTCTAGGTTTCAGTTCACATCTTCCACTACATATTTAAACAGGTGGATTAAATATCTTTAACATTCATTTATTCATCCCAATGGAAATAAATGTAATGTGTGCTAAGTTTATCTTTTATGCTTACTCAGTTCTTTTTTTTTGATAAGTTTATATTCATAGTAAAAGGCAAGATTATGCCAAATTCAAAGAGCGGTTATTGTGGACTTCTTTCTCTTATCAACTGAAAGTAGAAAATAAGAATCTAAATATATAAATGAAATATCAAGTAATCAACTTTATATCCCTCTGAATTTGGAAAGGAAAAATTGCTCAAAAAATATCCTCAAAAAAAAAACCCAGCAAGCCACACATCAATTGTGATGCCTTAATTATTTATAGAAGATAGATAGATGATTATCTATAATGATAGTTATTTGAGAAAGGGAAATTGGAAACTTGGCAATAAAATCATATTAGTGTGTGACAATTGTTTATGTCACAAAAGAAAGCAATGAAAGACAAAGGAGGGACTCTTGCTTTCAGCTAGAATGGGGTAACTAATACAAGGTTTTCTCTCACACCGAAAATAATTACGCACCAGATCGCCCATATGAAACCGCTATTTTTATGCAAAATCAAACCAGTAGAAAAATATTCTTTTTTTTGAAAAATATGATTCTTGAAGTAGGGAAGCACAGGAGTTGAGCACTACAGGTAACCCAACATTTTTCTTGGGGTACTTTCCATAAGGTTGCACCAGAGACAAATTGTTTGGGGGACCTAAGATCTTTATTTAATGGCAGGAAAGTTGGTGGAATTCAAAGCAAATGGGACAGAAACTTTGGAACTGTGAGTGAGGGGCAGCAGGGGGGTTGAAGGGTTTGAGTATAGAAAGAGGGAAACCGGGAAGTGCCTGGTACTGGGAAGGAGTTGGTGGCTGGGATAAAAGGAGACAGCATTCCTCCTCTCAGTCAGGATATAATAAGGTTTACTTAATTTCCATAACAGTAGGTAATTGCAAAATCCTAGACCTAGCCTGAGCATGTCTAGAGGGAGAGGAAGAAGAGGGAAGAGTGAGTAAATGACAGCTCTTCAGAAATGTATACATTATAGAGCATGGTGTCGGGAGGGTCAAGCACAGCATGGAATTTTAGATGAGGTGAGACAAACATTGACTGAAGTTTGGGCTTCTTTACTGACTGAATATCATGGTGTGGGGTCAGGGAGATCAGGAAAGCAGCAGAGGAGAACACAACAATATTTCCATGCAGGTTCCTTACAGCTCACTGGACCAGAGCTGTGCTAAATAATTACAGGAAACAAATTCACATGAGAGTGTCTCTTTTACAGTGATAAATGAAAAGAGGTATCAGAGGTCAAGACCGAAGTTAGCTCTCAAAATACAGGAGCCCTCCAGAAGGACATATTTTAGAAGAAAGACTCAGAATTAGTGTAAGGACCACACATTAAGACAAAGTACAAAACCAAACCTGATCAGTTCTAATAAGAGTAAAACCAAATCAGCAAGAATCAAGAGGGATATTATCACTTGCTTTCTTGTTGCTCAGAAAAAATACTCATCAAAAGCAACATTGGGAAGGAAATGAATGTATTTCAGCTTACAGTTCCAGAGGGTAGAGCTCATCATGGCTGGGAAAGCCTGGAAGGAACAGGAAGGAGCAAGAAGCCTATAACATATCATCACATAAGCAGCGAGAAAGGAGAGAGAGAAAGAGAGAGAGAGAGAGAGAGAGAGAACAGCAAGCATTCCTGCACTATAAAACCTCCAAGGGCCACCCCCAATGATATACTTTTACCAACCAGGCTCCTCCTCCTAAGGGTTTCAGATCTATTGATACAAAAGACATAGCTCTCACCTCAAAGAGGATAAACGATAGTTTATTCTGAAGCCAAATAAGAGCAATTATGGCCCAGGAACACAGATTTAGGTTAAACAAATTCCATGTTCCAATGTGTTAACAATTATATGAAGGTTTTATAGTTACAGAACACAAGAAAGTCATAAATCAAGGCACCTTTCAAATACACTGGCTGACCCTCAGGTAGTCGGTATAGAGCAAAATGGAGAAATCTCCACCATGGTTTTTAATGCTATCTGATGACATTCTTAGATTGGTGGAAGCTGGGGGTCTGCTAGTACATTCCAAAAAGAATTACACCTGATCCACTGAGAGTCACCAGGGTGTTAGCTCAGACTCAGAGTGGGCTTAGATGCCTATTAAGGGGCTAAATTTGGCTCTGTTCTTGCAACATTCCATGTCTCTGTGGCCACAGGAGTTTTATCCGTCCATTCAGCCTTGTTGAAAGTAGGTTCAGCATATGCAGCTTTTTTAAATGAGAACTTTAGTTCACATAGCCTTCCAGAATAGCTCCACCACCTAGGGATTAAGTATTCAAATGCATTTTATATCTGAATCACCACAAGAGAGATGCATATTCAAAACCCCTATGACACCAAAAGAGCCAAAAATAAAATGATTGTTACAACTAACACTTAGCCAGGCTATGAAGCCACCAGAACTCTGAGGCATTGCTAGTGGAGGACATATGGAAACACTATCTCAGAAAATCACTTGGCACTGTCTAACAAAGTGAATACACACCTGCTATATGACTTAGCCATCTTCTTCCAGATATATGCCCAAAATAAATGGAACCATATGTTCCCCCAAAAAAACTTTTTATAGGAATGTTACAGCTTGACTCAAAATTGTTACAAATGGGGGGAAAACAAATAGATAATTAAAAAATAAACAAGGTTGATGAGGAGATGGTTCATCAGTTAAAACCACTTTCTTTCAAAGTCTGACAGCCTGGGGTTCAATTCCCCAACACCCATGTAAAGTCAGATGCACAAAGTGGCACATGTGTCTGGCGTTCATTGCAGTAGTACTAGGCCCTAGTGTACCCATTCTCATTGTCTCTCTTGACAAATAAATAAATAAAAATAGACAAAAACAATAATGGGGCTGGGGAGATGGCTCAGCAGTTAAAGGTGCTTGTTAACAAAGCCTGACAGCCCAGGTTTGATTCCCCAGTTCCCATGTAAAGCCAGACACATAAAGTGGTGTATTCATCTGGAGTTTGTTTGCAGGGGCAGGAGGCCCTAGAACACTCATACTTTTTCTGTCTGCCTGCCTCTTTCTTTCTATCTCTCAAATAAAAAATAGAAACATTTTTTTAAAAAACAATATTAAATTCATGATATGTTGATTTCTACCAAGGAACTACTGATACATGCAACATAAATTAACCTAAAAGCCATTACATTGAGGAAGCCTAAACATAAAATAATGTATTTTATATCATTGCACATTCCTAAATTTCCAGAATAGTCTAGATTAATCTAGTATCCAGAAACTATAAGCACCATTGCTGATGGCATTAGGAATTGCTTATCAGTTTTGCATTAGAAAACTTTCTGGGGGGTGATGTGATCTGTATTTTGATCTGATATTCATGGTTTAATCATCTGTTAAAACCCACCAAACTGTGAAGTTAAGATCTGTTCATCTCAATGTAGATTGATTTTGGCTTAATTTGAAAGAGAAATATATAGGAGGATTATGCAGAAATTCCAATTAGTCTCCAAAGCCCTAAAAGAACCTAATTAGTTATTTAATATGATCTATCTTACTACTGAAACTAAATCAGTAAAAATTAAATAAAAGTGGCAGAATACAGGATAATTGAGATGGGAAAATAGAGAGACATCCTTAGGAAAAATGTTGAGATCTCAGAAAGCAGGCTACATACATAGAACTGGGAGGCCAGGAGCAAAAGAGAAAGCAGATGATATTTCTTTAAAGGAGAATGCAAAGAAAAAAAAATGAAATGTCAGAGACATATCCTGCCAGACAACCCAGCAGGAGGAAGAACCGCTTCCATAAGCCTCAACCTGCAGAAGTGCACCAGGGCAGGATCTGGAGTGGTATGCAGCAGACACAGTTCTCACTTCCAGTCCTAGAATAACTTTCAAAATGATCACCAACAACTTCAGCTCATATCCACAAAACATGGTCCTCCAACTGAAAAATAAAATAGAAGAATGAAGAAACACTTCTCAAGGACATGGGTTCGGCATGCCTGAGGAACGCTAGACCAAGAGGTAGTGGCAGCGGCCATGGTGCACAACACTCACTTGCATCCAGTGTGAAGTTAGGCCATTAGACAGAGTCCACATTTTTTGCCATTTAGGGGTTTTTGAGAATAGAAAGTTTAAAGGGCTTGTGACCAAGAGAATCCAAATATGCCATTTGGGAGAGAAAGGTGCTTTAAGAACTCTTAATACCTGGGACTTCTATTCTACACAAATGGCTCAAATGATTTTGCCAGAAAGATGCATTTTCCCTTTAGATGTGGCAAATCCACACTGTCATTGAGTTCTGCAAGCAAATACAGAATGAAACTAAAACCAAGATGATGGTCTCTCCTGTCCTCTCCCAAACACAAAAGAGCCCCTTCTGCAGTTTGTGCCTCTTTCTTCTCTCTGCTCTCTGCTCATTAGATAGATTGAGCCCTAGGTTCCGCAGTAAATGTAAAGGGGGTGTAACAGTTCACTTGGGGGTCCCAAAAACGAAGAGGCAAAGTTAATTCTAACAATGGCAGATATTGCCAATGCCAAGGAACCTAGTGACAGGAGCGGTGGTGGATGAAAGGGAGCATCTTCAGTCAGATCGGGACTAGAAACCCAGGTCCATCATTCACCACCTGCTAAAGCAATTGTCCTTGAGGAAAGCTCAGCTAGTAAATATAATAGGAAGAAGAGAGTTTTACAAACCAAAGTCACATCCATTGTAACAAAAAAATAGTAATGTTAGCTAAGATTTGTGTTACTATTTAGTGCGCTCTTGACATAAGTGATCTCATTTAATTTTCATAAAATCTAAATTAAATAAGTACTATCAGGAACTGCACTTGACAAAGAACAACTGTATCTATAAGAATTTACCTAACAAAGGACTAGAATGGTGCCTGGCCCTGAATTGTACTTATTGCTGCTCTGGTGGGGTTGAAAAGATCAGCTGTCAAGAGTGTCAAATGACAACTCTACTCCAGAGTTGCATGAATTTCAGTGCCACGTCAGGCCATTTGATGTTTTACATTTCCTCTAGTGCTGTCCTGCAGATCTGGTGGAGACACTCTGTGGTGTAGCAATTTCTTCCCCGTTGAAACATTCCATCTTGGAGGGAGGATCCTTGAGAAGTTCTAAATTGAATCATAGGCACCTTAAGATGAAGGAGGGCCAAAATTGATGGGAAGCTCCTTAATGCTCAAGAAACAAATAATCCACAGGTCTTAGAAAGTTCAAGTTCCTGAAAATTACAAGATTCATAATGCCCCTCCTCAAGGATGTCTAAAGCCTCATCTCCCAGTTACTGCCTGTAAGATCCTGCAAGGAACACCAAACAGGCAGCATTTGTGCGCTATTATCTATGCTGAGGCATTTCCACAGTGCAACAGCCTTTGGATGGCCCACGCTTCTGTAAGTAGACCCTTGTCTATGCTTCTGTAAGCAGCCCAAATGAACTCACTGGCTTACTAAGCTAGACCTCTGAGTCGTGTCTTTGGCTTGTTGTCCATGCTCTAGCTGAGGTAAATATGCATTTGTTCATATCGCCCAGGAAACGTTACCACAACACACACACAGCTTACCTAAAACAGAGACAATGCTGGAGGACTCCCATCTCACCTCACATTTTACGTGGTAATATGACAAGCTTACATTTACCCTAAGTCAACAACGACAAGAAATGCAAACAAAACTCCGAACCAGTTCCTGGTACCTGTATGACTATCCTCCCAATACAGAGGGCTGCCTCAATTCCCAGCAGTGACTAGAAGGATGGGATACTGCACTTTTCCTGTCTCTGAGATTAGAACCAAGGAGCTTCAGGTTTACATGTGCTATGGCCTGAGGACATTTTGGCATTAATATTACATTACTTTTTTTTGTAAATCCTTTATTTGAGAGAGAGAGAGAGAGAGAGAGAGAGAGAGAGAGAGAGAGAGAGAGAGAGAATGAGAGAGGCACACTGAGTGAGAAAATGGGCCAGTCAGGATCTCCAGCCACTGCAAAGGAACTCCACACACATGCACCACCTTGTGCATTTGGCTTTACGTGGGTACTGGGGAATCAAACTCGGGTTCTTTTGCTTTACAGGCAACTCTCCAGCCCTTACATGACATCTTAATCAGTTGTACTAATAAAGAACCCATCCATGTACTGCACTCAAGTTTACTGTCCAAATGTGCCAGCCATCCAAGACAAAAAAATTAAGAAACACAATTCCAAGTAACAGCAGAACATTGCTCAGCCTTGTGTACACAACCCAAAAAGCCAGCAGCATCGCTTAATAGGATTATGCTTAATCTGAAAGGACACCACTAGAGATAATGTAAAACACCGAATGGCCTGAAGTGGCAGTGAAATTATTCAACTCCTGGGCAGAGGAGCTCTTAATCAGGGCCCCTGTGATGCTGCAGCAATTTAATAAGTTTAAATTGGTTTCACTCGGATAGATCCAGATTTGTGTTACAGATGTTATCCCACCCAAATCTCCTATCCAGGTTCATCAGAAAGGGGATCATGCCTAAGTCATCTGTAGAAATTTAAAAAGAAATTAACTCTGAAGCTTGAATATGGGAAAAGAGGAAAGTGTCAGACAGAAGAAATGTTTGCCAAATGGTAAGCCTGTGAATGTGCTGATTTTAGAAAAATGAATTGGAAATATCGGTAATAGGACAGTTTACAGGTGTGTTCCATTTTATTTTGTTAAATCTTTGTACAAGATCTTAATATAATTATGTGAAGTTTGAGCACTTGTGGCACAAATATGAAAAGAAATGCACTCAATGTTAGTAAATTAAAGACCACCGTAGAAATATATGCAAGACAAAGAGTGAGCAGAGTGGCAATGGTCATGGAAAAAGTTGGTGTTGTTACAGAAAAATGGAAGAGGTGATTTTTAGGGGTCAGGGTGTCTGCACAAGCAATCTGCTCTTAATCTTTAGAATAAGGACAATTTACATCTATACTCCTAAACTGAAATGGGATTTTAAATACCCATCACCATGTATAAAAGAACTCATCTCACTTCCACAAGGAGAATAGTGAACGGGGCAACAATTAGTTGATTAATGATTCATCAGCATTGCCAATGCTCTTACAAAGAATGAAATATGCAGAGCAACTGCTCACATTTGCTCACTTTCACAAGGGCATTTGCTAAGTGCCTATTAAGTGAATGCAACTAATCATGGTACATCAGTGTAAACTGGGCATGAATGTATCAAAATTCAAATCACCACTTCATGGAACCCATAAAATCCAGCAGGTGGTCTGACGAACATTTCACAACAACTAATCTTCTAAGCAACCTCTGTCCCTGGCTAAATAACTAGAAGCAGAACCATAATTATGTGCAGGTGTGGATGATTGTCCTCCAAACATGGCTAAATGGCCATGTCTAAAGGAATTAAATGTATGTAATTTTAAAGTTGAGGAAAGAAAGAAAAAAATTAACTCTTAGTGAAGCAAGGCCTTGGGGAAAAAAAAAATCAATTACACCAGATCATAAACAACCACATTTGTGGGTAAACTTTCCTAGGTCAGCCGGACACTATGACCCTGCAGTCCGTGTATCACCAGTCCATTCCCTCACTACGTCCTAACGAGCAGATGCCACTGAATATGTGATGTGACCTTCTTCTTCCTGAATTTTGTTGTAACTCTCCTTTCTGGTTGCTTTGTTCAAAATCGGTTTTGCCACCCTAACCCAAGTACTACAACATTATGTGATTTATTACTTTACAATACACTAATGGAGTTTTGTAAGTTATGAATATATCTTTGGACTTCTCTCACAAGTCACCAAAAATCTATGACCTAGGACAGATACGCAAATTTCTTTTTGAAAAAAAAAAGTCTTAGCTAGCATTGGTAACTCCAAGTTGCACAATACAAACATAGAAATAGTATGGGAAAGAGGCAAAATTATTAAGCATGAAGAAGACAGGGCAATCCTATGTGCTGGGGGTAGAATACATGTTTGGAGAGAGGGTTGATGCAATAGGTCCCAGTTTTCTTGTGAATAAAATGGAAATAAATAATAATACGCATCATTGAAATAAGAATTAAATACAAAAAGCAGTTGTGTACTGGGGGTAGAAATAGCTACAGAAAATCACCCTGGAGAGGTCAAAGATGGTTCAGTGGGTAAAGTGCTTTGGAAGAGGACCTATTTTCCGATCCCTAGCATGCATATGATATGCTAGACATGGCAGTGTATGCCTATAATACCAACACCAGTGAGGAAGACACAGGAGGATCCACTGGAGTTTACTGGACAGCTTGGCTAGCCAAATTGGTTAGCTTTGGGCTTGAAGAAACACTGCCAAAATAAGTGGAGAGAGAGAGAGAGAGAGAGAGAGAGAGAGAGAGAGAGAGAGAGAGAGAGAGAGAGGTTTCCAATGGCCTCCATACTTGCAGGCACAGTCCCACACACACTTGATCGCATGTACACCATTGTACACACCACACATCCACATCCCACAGAAAGGGCTACAAGCTCTATCAGGAGATAGGGCAATGTGCTGAGATGCATGGGGATAGCCAGAGCCTCAGAGACAGGTTTGAGAGCCACAAAATATGAGTTCAGGTAGAAGTGGTGTGAAGGTAACACCTGGAAGAGAGAAGAAATGCGATAAATGGGACAAGTAAGCATCCAGTAAATTAGAATTCAGGCTGAGGAAATGGTGTTGTGATTGAAGATGCTTGCTAGCAGACCTGCCAGCCTGAGTTCAATTCCCCAGCATCAGATAAAGTGGGACCCAATGTGGCACATATGTCTGAACTTTGTAGTGGCAAGAGACCTTGGCACACAATGTAGGTGGATACTTTTTTTTTAATGCTTTAAAAAGAAGATAGAGCTGGGCATGGTGATGCACACCTTTAATCCCAGCACTGGGGAGGTAGAGGTAAGAGGATTTCCATGAATTTAAAGCCACCCTGAAACTACATAGTAATTCTAGGTCAGCTGGGGCTAGAAATAGAACCTACCTCAAAAAACAAAAAGCAAAAAATAAAAATCCTAATTAGCTATAGCCAATAATGTGGCTAATGCCATTTATTCATTAATTCCTTCAAAATATTTCACATGGCCAGGCGTGGTGACAGACAGGCACTCAGGAGACATAGGTAGGAGGACGTCATGAGTTCAAGGCCACCCTCAGACTACATTGTGAATTCCAGGTCAGCCTGGGCCAGAGTGAGACCCTGCATTGAAACACCAAAAAAAAATGGAGGGGATTAGAAAATATTATAAAAGGCATTAAAATTTACAGGGATTATAATGAAAATTTGTGGAGCTATTCATTGACTAACCACCTCACATTCATATCTCTGAATATTGTTTTCTGTTGACAAAAGCTATGTTTGGTAGATAGCAATAGCTGCAATTTTTCTGATAGACATCCAAAAATTACATGGTAAGTTTTTAATCACTATTAATATTGCATTTATGTGCTATTGCTAGACTATATAGTTACACACGGCTCGGAACGTCTGGAGCTATATTTCACCATAGGAGATAAAGGCATTTCAGAATTAATTGGACAAGCTGACAACAGATATAAATAGTCAAGTTGCTGATGGTAGACAGTTCAGTGATGCTTGGAGAGTGAAGAGGAGGATTTTCAGATGAGAAGGATCTGAGCCTGTCCAGAATCCTCCATTGTAAAGTCATGGCCCCTTCTTCAGGACTATGTCTTCAGGAGATACGATTATGTGCATACAGAGTCTTCACAAAGAGAAGGGGGAGAGGCATCCATGAATATGAAAGTGGGCTACATAGAGACTGCAAGGGGTCACATAGCAGAAATAAAACAGGAAAAGTCATGGTTTGTTAGAAGAGATCATTCCACTGCTGAAACAAACCTAAATAAATCGATTTTAGCTGATCGAGTTCTGAAAATAAACATGTGCATATTGGATAGAGTTTGAGTCATTCTGTGGATTTCTAAAACACTCTGAGATAAAGACTAAAACTGCTCAAGACCCCAGCATGTCAGATGATATTGTCAATTAATTAAGCTACATGAAGGTCACAACCCTAACCCTTTGTTCAGAGATGAAATATATGAAACGCATTGATCATATAAGAAC
>PVHP010022208.1:0-17761 GCA_004024765.1 Zapus hudsonius
GGGGGGCGGGAGCTGGACCCGGGAAGTCACAGCTCGGAGCCGGCGACAGCCACCTCAGCAGCCGCCCGCCCGCCCGCCTCCACCGGCTCCGCGGGCCGGCTCTCCATCGTTGGCCCCGCCCCCGCCTCGCCCTGACCACGCCCCCAGAACGACCCGGGCCCCGCCCACCTCTCCATGAGCCCTGCCTCTCACTCACAAAGCCCCGCCCCATTCCATTTCGTCCCGCCCCTCTTCGGTCTCTCCGGCCCAGCTCCCTCGTGGCCACGCCCACATCTCCTCATCGCCCCCGCCCATCTTCGGCTTCGCCCCTCCCCTCCTCACATCACCCCGCCCCACTCACTCTTAGCCCCGCCCCCGGCCCTGCCGCGGATTCCAAGGAACCAAACAACTGACCAGGGCGGAGCCACCACAGCCGCTCACTATTGGTTGTGGCCAGTGAGTGCAGTCCGTTTAGCCAATCCATGGCGGCGGCGGGCGGGATCTCCTGTCGACTCGCCTCCCCATTGGTCGAGAGCGCGTCAGGCCGCGGCCGCAGGCCACGTGGTGGTGTTTTCTCGGCCGGGCGGCCCTCGGGTCCGCAGCCAGGAGCCTGGGGACGCGCTGCTTCCCGCCGCACCCACGCCCCGGCGTGTGAAGCTGTGTGTCCATTAAAGTTACAGAGTCCCTGGGAGCGCGTGGGACGCCAGGCCCCGCCCTCGTGCGGAGTGGACGCGAGAGCTGTGCTGGGAATCTGGTTCTCGCGTGGACGCTGCAGACTTCGTACGTGTCTTCTTTCCAGGACTTTTTTGCAACATGTGGCACGACTTAATGGTTCTCTCAGCTTTATTTATTTTATTTGCCAGCAGAGTGAGACATACAGGAGAGAATGGACGCACCAGGGCCTCCAGCCTCTGCTAACCTTGTGCATCTGGCTTTACGTGGGTACTGGGGAATCGAACCGAGGTCATTAGTCTACGCAGCCAAGCGCCTCAACCACTAAACCATCTCTCCAGCCCATCTCTCAACTTTAGACATAAAAGGAAATATGTGTTGGTGCTGGAGAGATGGACCAGCGGTTTAAAGGAGGTTGCTTGCAAAGTCTGAAGGCCTGGGTTCGAGTTCCAAGTACCCACGAAAAGCCAGATGCACAAAGCGGCCCATGCATCTAGAGTTTGTTAGCAGTGGCAAAAGGCCTTGGTGCACCCATTCTCCCTCACCTCCTCTGCTCATAAATAAATAAGTATTGTTTGAAAAGAGAAAGGAGCTGGGTGTGGTGGCGCATGTCTTTAATCCCAGCATTTGGGAGGCAAAGGAATGAGGATCGCTGTGAGTTTGAGGCCAGCCTGGTACTACAGAGTGAATTCCAGATCACCCTGGACTAGAGTGAGATGCTACCTTGAAAAACAACAACAACAAAAGGAAAAATGTGGAAAACGGAGTAGGCCCATTCCCTCTCTTTTTTTCTCTCTCTCTTTCCCTCTTCTTATAAATAAATATTTTTTAAGCAGAAAGGAAGATGGAGTAGAGTATGAAAGAGATAATGAAGACAGTACACATAATTTGAGATGAACCCTGACAAAGGATCTTCCCCCCACCAAGCTTTATACATATTCTCATCCATGGTGACTCACGAATTTATAGATCAGACCAGAAACTCTACCAGCTTTGGATTTAAACAATTCCTGGTCATTTTTTGAAACTTTATTGACAGCTCGCATAATTGTAGACAATAAACCATGATAGTTTCTTCCTCACCCCCCTGGGCAATTTTTTAATGTATGTCTGAAGATTTTGAGAGGGAATGGAATTTTAATTACTCATATCTCACGGTTCTTTGGATTGAGACAATTCAAATTTACCCAATTTAGGGGCTGAGGAGATGGCTCAGTAATACACTTGCTGTATAAGCATGAATGAGGTCCTGAGCCAATGTAAATGCCAGGCATCGTGGTAAGCTGAAGGGCTAGACTTACCAAATTAGTACATTTTGGGTTCAGTGAGAAAGTGTCTCAAAAAGTTAGGTGGGGAGTGACTGAGGAAGACATCCCATGTTGTCCTCTCCTCACATCCACGTGGACACAGACATAAGTACCTGAACTCACACATGCATCCACATATCCAAACACACCATACATAAACACGTCAAAGTAAAATTAAGCAAATTTACCCTTTTGTTTTTGGCTGTTCAAAGTAAGGTTTCACTTAAGCCTAAACTGGAATTCACTTCGTAGTCTCAGGCTGGTCTCCGATTCACGGGGATCCTCCTACCTCTGCCTCCTGAGTGTGGGATTAAAGGTGTGTGCCACCACACAGGCTTGTTTTTGTTTTTTTGAAGTCAGGTCTCACACTACAGCCTAGGCTGGATTGATACTATGTTGCCCAGGCTGGCCTTGCTGTTGTGGGTGCAGCTTCCTGAGGGCTGGGGTTGAACCAACTCAGCTCAAATTTACCCAATTTATGACAGAACTATATATATATATATTATATATATATATATATTATATATAATATATGTTTGAATTGTAGACCTAAAATGGGTGAGCAAAGGGGACTATTTCACATAAACTTTTTGGGTTGAGTTTCCAGTTATACAAATACTGGTTTCTTTTATGTATTTATTATTTATTTTTATTTATTTATTTATTTAAATGTCTTTATTATGAATAAGTATATACATTGTATGAGCAAATCTTTCTTAATTTCATCACTCTTTCTCTAAACTGTTAAAAAAATAGTCCAACTCAGATTGAGCGATGGTGATTGGTCTTGAGTCAACTGTGTCATGTTCTATAAACCAACCTGAGTGAAAAGACCTGTTTTCTGTTTGAGTGCTGTGTGTGTGTGTGTGTGTGTGTGTGTGTGTGTGTGTGTGTGTGAGAGAGAGAGAGAGAGAGAGAGAGAGAGAGAGAGAGAGAGAGGCATCTCTGCTACTCTTCCACCTTGAGATGGGGTCTCTTTCCACTACAGATGAATGCCAGGCTAGCTGGCCCTGGAGCTTTGAGCTCTCTTGGCTCTGCCTCCCGTTGCCACGGGCACTTTGGGATGGCAGGAACGTGCACAACTGTGCATCCAGCTGTTCATGGGTGTTGGGGAGTGGAAATCAGGCCAGCAGGCTTTCAAACAAGCACCTCTAACCACTGAGGCATAGATGCTTCCCCTCACCTCCTGCCTCTAGCTTGTTCACTTGAGTCCTTTCAGTTTTGTGATAAAGTCAGAATTCTGGCAAGGTAGGCATTAGGTTGTTGAGAACATGACATATAGTACCCAGTACCATTTTATTAAATTTTTATTTGTATTCATTAGACACTTTGTTATATGGATAAATCGTGTTGGTCCCACCCCCTTTTATTATCATATCTCCTCTCTTCCCACTCCCATTCCACTGAGGACCCTCCTCAGTGGGGTTACTGGTATCCCATGGTAAGGCTTTAAAATGGAAGCTATTATCAGTTTGTTATTAAGCATTTCGACTTGGGGGAGTCGAGATGAGAGCTGGGGTTAGTTTTGTGCAGGAGTGTTTCATGATAAAAAGCCATGTCTTGGGTTGATAAACTCAGCCTGGGTGTGTAGAAAGAATTTGAAGTGGGGAAGAAGGTCTAGATGTCTTTAGGGAACTTGTGTGACATTCTGGGAGTGAATGAAGACAGGACACTAGTCATGGGATGGTAACAAGATGGGAAAAGTTCTGATCTGTCCAAGATATGTTCTGAGGGAATACACACTATCCAACAGAGATGGTGTGAGCTCCAGGTGTCCTCTGTCCAACAGAGATGGTGTGAGCCTCAGGTGTGAGCTCCAGGCATCATCTCAAATCTGCTAAAAGATATATTTTGAAAAGTTGAAAATAAATGGGCAGGGCTGGAGAGACGGCTCAGCAGTTAAGGCACTTGCCTCCAGTACCTAAGGCCCCAGGTTCAATTTCCCAGTACCCACATAAGCCAGACTCTCTCTCTCTCTCTCTCTCTCTCTCTCTCTGTCTGTCTCTCTCTCTCTCTCTCTTTCTCTCTGCTTGAAAATGAATAAATAAAATATTTTTTAAAAGTAAATGGGCAAGTTAATTTTAACATACTTTACTGAATCCAATAAATATCAAAATATCTCAATAAGTATCCAATAGAGAAATATCAATTGGATAATTGAGATGTTAATTTTTTAGAATGAAATGTTGAACATGCAGTGTGTGATTTTTCACTTATAACACTCCATTTATGCTAACCACATTTCAAGTGCGAGTGGCTACACATTTTTTTTGCTCAGTAGGAGTTTATATATATATATATTTATTATTTTTTTAAAAAATATTTTCATTTATTTAGTTGTAAGCAGGAAGACAGAGACAGAGACACAGAGAAGTAAGCATGCCAGGGCCTTCTGCCATTGCAAACGAACTCCAGATGAATGCACCACTTTGTGCATCTGGGCTCTGGGGAATTGAACCCAGGCAATGAGACTTTTCAAGCAAGCACCTTTAACCACTGAGGCATCTCCCTGGCCCCGGAATAGGATTTTGAAGGGATTAAATGAAAGAGCACCATTTCCACTGGTCTGGAAGTGGGTATGACAGTGGAGGAGATGGAAGAATTCAGGTTGATTTCTTGATTTGGAAAGAGGAGCTACTTTTTAGAAACCAGACCTGTGGGCAGGGATTTAGGAAGATGTGTGTAATTGCAGCATGGTTTGGTAGGAGCAAAATGGAATTTTCATTGAAATTAATTAAGGTTCAAGGGTAGTGTCATGGTTTTGGTACCAGGATGTGGGGTCATCTGTTGCTGCTAGAACCCTGATTCTGTGGCTTTGGCATTTTGGAATTGATATGCAGCCTAAGAGATGCCTCGAAGTGCTGTAAGTACAGCGTATTGGATCATTCTGGTCAGAGTTTAAAGACCTGAATGTAATGAGAACTATGGACTGTGAGGTTTGGCTTATGAGGGTGAGAAAAATCTTGGTCAGGACTGTGCCAGAAGCAGTTTGTGTGAGAGGCTTGCTGCATTCTGCCTGCCTGTGTCCTGGGAACCTGTGCCAGGGTTGTTTTACATAAAGATGGACTGGTGTGAGCAGATGGAGATGGTACAGAAAGAAAGATCTTTGGGTCAAAACTGCTGCCCGTTCAGCTGCAATTGTTTGAGAGATGATAACCACTGAGATTGGGCCAGCTGGTCTGCATTGGAACAACAGGAAGAATGCAGACTCTTTGAAGTAAGGGGCCTGAATGCTCTATTCCCCTCTGGATTAACAAATTGGTAGCTCACCTGGTTCTGTGGAGTATAACAAATGCAAGAAGAGAGGGTCATTGGATTTGCAACACAGTTTTGTTTTTGAAAAATGGCCATCGGCGTGTGAAGCAGGTGTGCTAGGTTGTGTGCATGGAGCCTGATGGAGCCATGAGGATGAACTGTGGGTTGCAATGGAGACCCAAAGAATTCCAGGACTATGGATGGGTGCCAAGGTGAGCTGCCAGCACCAGATGAAGTTTTCCCGGACTGTGAGTAGCCGAACTGGAGGGGCGGATTTGAATCTCCAAGAGACTTTTTATTGGTTAGAATCATTGAACTTGGAGTTAGAGATTGATGGTGCTCTGCTAGTTTTAAATCTTGTATTGGTTCAGTCTGTTTTTGCTGTGTCTCATGTTTTGCAGTGTGAGTTGAGCTGAACACATTGTATTTATATCATGTATGATTATTAGTTTGTGGGGGCCAGGGCGGACTGTCATGGTTTGATCCAGGTGTCCCCCACAAACAAATGAATGTGTTCTCAATGATCGATCCTCAGTTGATGGCAGTTCGGGAATTACAACCTCGCTAGAGCTGTGTTGTTGGGGGTGGGCTTATGGGGGTTATAAGCCAGCTTCCCCTTGCCAGTATTTGGCACACCTTCCTGCTGCTGTTTCCAGTGCTGTGGCAGAGGTGATGTCCACCCCACTGCTCATGCCATTGTTTTCCCTGCCAGGATGGAGTTTCCCCTCAAGTCCATAAGCCTAAGAAACCCATTCCCCCACAAGTCGCTTTTGTTTGGGTTCTTTCTATGCAGAAACTAGAATGCTGACTGCAACAGGTAGGCATAGAGACATGGAAGAAAACTGGTCACTGGTCTAGCCTCTTCTTTCTTATGAATGGACTCCTTTATATGCTGCCTCCTGAGTCTCTGGTCCACACTCACTACTACTTATGTGGGCATAATATATCAGGGCTGACTTCTCTGATTTTGACCCCCCCAAGGCAATACATAAATCTATTTTTATGTGAAAATGTATTAATGGAAATCTATGTTTAACTTATATAAATATTTTGTGTAAGTTGAATAAGTGTTCACAACTAATTCTATTTTCCCCCCAAAACATCATTTAGGCCAAGCTAAATACATCATCTGGCTAGATGTGGTTAGTGGAGGGCCAGCTTGGGATCTCTGTTAGAGGGAGTCCACCTTATAAAAGTCCCAGGAGTCCATTCATATAAAAACCAAGGAAAGGTTTATAAAAAACTCAGAGGTGATGAATGCATTGACCATCTGGGATTTCTGTTTTTAAGTTCTACTCTTCGTTTTGTGGAACACTCCCGATTTGAATGTCGGGCTTGTGACATCTTAATACCCCCTCCCTCCCTTCTTCCCTTCCTCCCTCCCTTCCTCTGTCCCTCCTTTCCCCTCCCTCCCTCCCTTCCTTCCTTCCTTCCTTCTTGCCTTCCTGCCTCTCTCTCTCCCTCTCTCTCTCTCCCCCTCCCCCTCCCCCTCCCTCTCAGTTGTGGCTTTTGCCCAGCCATACCAGGGACTTCCTGTTTGTCAATGGTATGGAGTCATCTCCTTTCCCAGATTCACCTTGCAGTCCAACCCCTCCTCTGACCCTGGAGTGGGCACGCTGACTCCTTCACCACACCATCCTCGGCCCTCCCCATCACACTGTACCCAGCCCTTCATCTTGGGCTTTTCTCCAAGTCTACCACAGACTGGTCCAACTCGGGTCACCTCCTGGGTGTTGGACACAGCAGAGAAATAAAGGCGTCAACCGACTGTGGCTTGGATTTATAAAAATAGAGTGGACTTTATAAAAAGAAGACAGGAGAGGTTCTGACTCACCTGGTAATTATATTAATTATAGACGTCTGGGTGTCATAAGCAGCCATATTGGGTGACGGAAGAGTTGTGTCAGACAGGATGCCTCATTTCCAGCTTCCCCTGTTAATGCCCTCTGCAGGCGCCAATCAGTGTCCTACAATTACAACCTGAGTGCTATCCAGATGGAAGCCTTCCCATGGACTGAGCTGTGGCTCACTACTTTATATTACCAGATATCTAGTTCCCAGAGCTAGCTTTATTCTTCCATATTTTGAAGACTTGCTGTTTCCTTGGATATAATGGACTGTTTTTCTTTTTTTATTTTTCATAGAAAAGATAGATATTTAGGAGTTTTAATTGGAAGAAGAAAAAAGGCAGAAATATTATTCCTCGTTGCAATAAAGTTGTATTTTTCTCCTCGAATGTCTTTTGCATTGTTATCTGGTAGCTGATTAAAAATGGAGTGTGGGACATACCTGTGATCCCAGGAATTAGAAGATGAAGGCGGGGGATCAAAAGTTCAAAGCCAGGCTTAGGTAATAGTGAGTTAGATATAGTCAGTTAGAGGCCAAGGCTACATGAGATCTTGGAAAAAGGAAGGAAGGAGGGAGGGAGGGAGGGAGGGAAGGAGGGAGGGAAGAAGGAAGGAAGGAGGGAGAGAGGGAGGGAAGAAGGAAGGAGGGAGGAAGGGAGAGAAAAAGAAGAAAGAGAGGAAGGAGGGAAGGAAGAGAAGAAAGAGGAAAGGGAGGGAAGAAAGGAGGGAGAGAGAGGGGGAAAGAGGAAGATAGAGAAGGAACAAGAGAAGGAAAAGGAGGGGAGAGAAAAAGAGAACTATGTAACAAGAGGGCTGAGGAGCTGGTTCAGAGGGTAAAGGACTTTCTTGCAAAGCCTGCTCTCTTGGGTTCAGCCAAGCCACCCACATGAGCTGGACACAAAAAATGGACAAGCACCTGGTGTTCATTTGCAGTGAAAAGAAGCCCTGGTGCCCCCCACCACACACAAATAAAACTTTCAAAAAGCATGTGAACTGATCTCTTTCCCTTCAGCCTCATCTGTCTATATTTGTATCCAGAACATTTTTCTACAGAACCGAGGAAATCATGAGTTTCTCTCAATAAATACTTTCAGGCCGGCAGGAGCCAGTGCATGAAAGCAAAGCCATAGTTTCCTACAGGTGCATCTGTCACCACACCCAAGACAATGACAGAGATTTTTGTTCACTGGACATCTCTAAACCAGCCAAGGACACAGAGAAGTATTCACCAGGCCAACCAACTGCCCCGAAGTATTTTTGACAACAAAGCTTCATAGAAAACCCATCGTTTTCTTCATGTTAATGCTTACGACATCGGTCTGGGCTGGGGGTTTTTATTTGTGTGCATGTTTCGATGTGTGTATGTGTGCGTATGTGTATATGATATATGTGTGTATGAGCACCCCCCCGTGCCATGGTGTGTGTAGAGGTCAGAGTATAACCTTGGCATGTTTCTTGTCTCCTTTTGCATCCATTTAAAAATTTTTATTTATTTATTTGTGTGTATGAGCATGCCATGGTGTGTATGTTGAGGTCAGAGTACAACCTCAAGTTGTCTCTTTGAGTTGTCTCTTGCCTCTGCACATGAACTTGCAGGCTGCAAAGGAAGGTCAGCCTAAGCTGGCCCGTCGTGAGCTTCAGATGCTCCTGGCTCCATGCCCCATTGTCACAGGTAAGTTGGGCTCACTGATGCATGGTCACTTTGCACCCGGCGTTACGGAGATACTGGGGAATTGAACCCACACCAGCAGATTTTGCAAGCAAGCACATTTAACTCCGAACCACCTTTCCAGCACCCCCCAACCTTCTTTGGAAACAGGGATGCTTTAGTTTTGTCTCTGCTGTTTGCAAGCTTGCAGATTCTCCCGGCTCTGCCTCTCATCATCACGCCTATGTTTGGAGCAGAGACACATGTGCCACTTAGCACCCATGGGTGCTGAGAAGGGTCAAACTCAGGTCATCAGGCTTGTAAGCAAGCCACCTCCCCAACCCCTTGGGCCTGGAGTTTTAAATTGTGGTCACCCAGGTACATGCAGCAAGGTTGAGGGGTGTTAGTTGGCAATGGGTGTGGTGAGTCCCTTACATAGGGTTCTCAGATTATCATTCCACAAGCCGCTGATCAGGGATGTCACAGACCCCTCAGTGTTTGTGTGCTTCAGGGACAGAGGCAAGAGGTGAGGAGAGTGAGTCAGGATTCTTGATTCTGAGGGACCCCGGCCAAGTGCATGTTGGAGATCTTGGAGAGATGCGGCCTAGGATCAAACCTCTGTAGGGACTGTGGGTGCAGGGCATGGTCCCTGGGAGCCTTGGAGGTTTCTTGAGCTGGGGTGGGCCACACAGACATGAATGTGTGAGGAAATAAAAAAAATTTTTTTCATCTGCCAAGGGCACTAGTTGAACTATTTCAAAAACATACTTTGTTCCCAGGTGAAGGGTTAACCTGCATCCCAGGGTGGGGCTGGGCTAGCTGGGAAATGGTTTTGAAGAAATTAGGTTCCTCTTATCCTTATGATGACAGTGTGAGTGACAATCCTTCCCACTTCCTGGCCCCAGGGATATAAGATGATGGCCTGTGAAATGGTGGTTAAGTATGGTGAACTGCGCCACCTAGTGATCGTCTGTATTCAGTTCCAGACAGGCGGGGTGGACCTTGAGAGACTGGCTTCCATGTGAATGACAGCTGATCCCCAAACCCTAGAAGAAGAGACCCCCCCCCAAGCTCTCTCATATTTTTATGGAGCCCCTTTTATGTCTATAAATGGAAGCACTTTATCTGCAGGAGTTTTTTTTTCTATTTTTGCTTGTGTGTGTGGTGCCTGTGCATGTGTGTATGCAGTGTTGTTTGGGTGTGCAGGTGTGTGTGTGTGTGTGTGTGTGTGTGTGTGTGTGTGTGTGTGTGTGCGTGCACGCGTGTATACCAGAGGTTGACATTAAGTGTCTTTCTTGACTAGTCTCCACCTCTTGCTGAGCCTGGAGCTCACCGACTTGGCCAGACTAGCTAGCCAGCAACCCTGTCTTAACTCCCGAGCTCTGGAATTACAGGTTCATGCCAACATACTCAGACTTCACCTGGGTGCCGGGAATCCGAACTCAGGTCCTCATGCTTGTGCTGCAAGCGCTTCATTGACCAAGTGATCTCCCAAGTCCTTGCGAATTCATTCATTCAGTATGCTCCAATCACGTGACCATGGGTCCAGGTTCTGGCAATACTATTTACGAAATAAATAAAACTTCCCACCTGCCATGGGCAGAGAGACCATGACCAAGGAAAATATATCATTTTAGATACTGGCAAGAGCCTAGAAGATAAAACAGTATAAGTGTTGGGAACTGGCAGGGCAGGGTGGGAGAGGAGGCAGTGGGAAGGCTTTTCTGGAAGGCTCTATTTAAACAAAGATGGAGGGAGGGGAGGCAGCCTCTTCTGCAGTCACGTGGGGAGAAATATTTGGGGCCAAAGGAACCCCTGTTGAAAAGATCAAAATAGCCATAAGAACTCCATTGTGTGCTCAGCCCTCCATCTTAGCTAAAAGCTGACCTCAAACAGATGTTCTCATAAAGGATATGTCTGTGTGCCAAAAGATATTTTGCTACCCCTAGACTCAGCCAGCAGACGATAAGATAGATAAAAGGTCCTTGACTGTCTGTAGTCAGGTTATTCTGACACAACAAAGCCACACCTGCAGAGGCTTGGAAAGTCCCCAATTGTGGTTCTTGTGGTTTTTGCCCTGAAATACCCAAAATTGTAACTATCCAGAATCATAACTATCCAGTGTCACATTCCCACAGCTGCTGTGTGTGTCGGATAGTGACCTGAGCTCGAGCTTGTAATAAAGATCCTCATGTGCTTGCATCGGACTTGGTCTCCCTGGTGGTCTCTGTGGGGTCTCGTTCCTCCTGCACAACAATGTGCTTATGGAACAGCAGAGTTCAGGCTTCCTAGGGTAGAGAGAGTGGTAGAAAAAGAAGGCAGGGAGATAATGGAGAGGGGAGATGAGTGTCATCTAAATGTCTTCACTTGAATTTCATTTTTGAGACAGGGTTCCAAGAAAACACTCACGGGGCCCTGGGTTCGATCCCACCACACTTGCCTTTGACCCCTGGACTTGGAAGGTGGAAGCCGAAGGATCAAGAATCCAAGGATATCCACCCCTACATAGTGAAATGAGGCCAGCCTGGGCTGCACAAGACCCTGTGTCAAAATAATGAAACAATCATAATAAATTTAAAATATTTTCAAAAATCAAAACACTTTGCAGGTCAGGCTTACTTCAAGACAGATTCCTTTCTTCAAGGAACACCCACCAACTTCACATGAGACCTGAGAACGTGAAAACCAGCCCTGGTAAGCAGACTGCAGAGGGCCTGGTGGGTCACCAACAGAGCTTACATGGGTCAGGTCAACAGAACACAGTCGTTAACCCAGGGCCCCATCACAGCTCTGTTACCACTGGTATTGGGTGACTCAATGTTTTATTTATTTATTTATTTATTTATTTATTTATTTATTTATTTATTTATTCATTTCAAGCAGAGAGAGAGAGAGAGAGAGAGAGAGAGAGAGAGCACACCAGGGCCACCACCTTATGGGTCTGGCTTATGTGGGTCCTGGGGAATTGAACCGGGGCCCTTAGGCACTGGAGGCAAGTGCCTTAACTTCTGAGCCATCTCTCCAGCCCTCGATGTTTCTTATCAATGCCTTCTCCAGACCCTCTCCACTCCTCCCACATCCTGAACCAAGATGCCCAGCTTTTGAATCACCTGTTTCCTCATGCATTCAGTCCTGCCATGATTCCACTTTCTTGTGCCCTTTCTGGCTCGAGGCATCCTGCAGAAAAAAAGCCCCTGTCCCCTTACCAGGACACCCTGTGGTTTGTTTGAGATGCATGTTTTCTTATTGCTGTAATTTAATAAACCTAATAAATTGGGCTGGAGTGATGGTTTAGCAGTTAAAGCACTTACCTGCAAAGCCTAATGACCCAGGTTACCATTCCCAGTAAAGCCAGATATACAAAGTGGTTTATTTTTTTCCAGTGTCTAGAGCCCCTGGTATACCAGTTCTCTCTCTCTCTTTCTCTCTCACTGCTTGTATATATATATATATATATATATATATAAATAAATAAATAAATCTAATCAATTGATGCTCATTTCCATTGGTATTTTTTATTGTGCCTGTGTGTGCATGAGTCCGTGCGTTCATGTGTGTGCAGGTGCATGAGTTGGTGAGGGTGTGTGCACGTGTGTGCGCTCACAAGTGGAGGCCAGAGGGCACCTTCAGGGTCGGTCATTCCTTCACTTCACCAGCCACCTATTGGGAGACAGGATCTCTCATTGGCCTGGAGCTCTCTGATTAGGCTAGTCTGGCAGACCAGCCAGTCACAGGGATCCACCTGTCTCTTCCTTCCCCAGGGAAGAAGAAACAGGTCTAAGAGAGCTTTTTAGAAGCAGTTAGGGACAAATGTGATTCTGTCCATCCAGGCAAACTGGAATTTGCATTGATCCTGTCTCATCCAAGATGGCTCCCAGTGTCATTCCCCAGCGGGAACTTCCTGCAGCTTCCTCAGTTCAGCCTCTCTGGATCAGGTCTTGACCCTCCCATGGGCCACATTGAGTCTGTGAACCAATCAGGTCTCTCCTTACACATCTGAGCCTGATAACAAAGGTTCGCCCTAATGTTTTGATCCACTTAAAGGAGGTTGAGTACATGGCCCCTTTTCCTTCCCTGTGATCTTGCTTGTCTCTGCCCTGGAAAGGGGAGAGTATTTCTAAAGACCTGGGCATTCTCCAGCTTGTCTATCTGTGTCTTGCTTAGGGAGCTTTCTCACTTTTATTTTATGTATGCTTTTTCTCTGATCTCTGAGTCACTCACTATTTCTGAATCCTCTCTGGTCATAATTTATGTGAAGGGATCTTCTGGTTCTTACTCCGTCAGAGCCCTCTTCCCCTGGGAAGTTTCTCTGCAATGGAGTTTGTTCTCTCCACGTTCTCTCTCTCTCTCTCTCTCTCTCTCTCTCTCTCTCTCTCTCTCTCTCTCTCTCTCTCTCTCTCTCTCTGTGTGTGTGTCTTTCCAGCAGGACAAGGAGGAGAACTCTCCTCTGGTTTGAGTTTCTAGCTAGCCTTCTCCCCCAATCTTAATTCCCCCCAAAATAAACCTCATAATTCATAATTTCTCCCTAAAGAAGCCTAATAATTCATAATTTACCATTCTCACAGTCTGTTTCATCAAGTCTTTGCTAAAATAGGATAAGAACCCAAAAGTTGGGGTTCACAGCCCCTCCCAGAACCCCAAAATGCTACATCACTAGCACTGGTATTACAAGAACCCACGACCATGACTTTTTCTTTTTAAACACGGGTTATAGAACTAGAACTCAGGTCCTCATGCTTGCTAGGCAAGCACTTGACCTTTGGAACTATCTCCTCACCAACAACTCCAGACGTTGGTCTTTCCTTCTGCCATTAGAGGAACCCAATGCTTCATACAATCAAGTTTAAGTTGGATGAAAAAAATTCCTTCCTGCAATAAAATTCTGTGAGTCTACTTGAAACATTACTCCCTATTTAAAATGTTTTGTGTATCGATTGGAAAAAAAGTACATTATGAACACAATGGAAAAGAATGTCTAATATTTTGAAACAGGAAGCTTGTGTTATTTTTATGAGTTTCCCCTCACCTGCATTGACCATCACCCTGCCGACAGTTTTGACTCGATATTTGGTTATCTTGGTTTGACCAGGGCTTAATACCCCCTCCTCTTAGATCTTAGATCTGCTCAGATGATGCATGGATTCCCAGAGAGAGAAAGAGAGCAGATTATTTTTATTTATTTATTTATTTATTTATTTATTTATTTATTTATTTATTTATTTATATTTATTTGCAAGCAGAGAGAGAGAGAGAGAGAGAGAGAGAGAGAGAGAGAGAGAGAATGGACACAGCAGGGCCTCCAGCCGCTGCAAATGAACTCCAGATACATGTGCCACTTTGTGCATCTGGATTTATGTGGGTACTAGGGAATCGAACCTGGGTCCTTCTTTAGGCTTTGCAGGCAAGCACCTTAATCACGTAAGCCATCTCTCCAGCCCAAATTTTTTTTGAGGTAGAGTCTCATTCTAGCCCAGGCTGACCCAGAATTCACATTGTAGTCTCAGGCTGGCCTTGAACTCAGACTGATTAAAGGCATGTGCCACCATGCCCAGCTGGTTTTTTAAAAATATCTATTTATTTGCACACATGTGTATGAGTGTGTCAGGGCTTCTTGCCACTGCTAATGAGCACCAGATGCATGCACCCCTTTGTGGGTCTGGCTTTATGCCACTAGGGAGTTGAACCAAGGCCTTCAGGCTTGAAGCAAGCACCTTTAACCACTAAGCCATCTCCCCAGCTCATGATTGTTTTGTAAAAACGAATATTTTAGGGCTGGAGAGATGGCTCAGAGGTTAAGGCACTTGCTTGCAAATGCCTGATAGCCTGGCATTCTCTCTCTTTCTCTCTCTCCTTGCAATAAATAAATAAAAATATTTTTTTAAAATTATTTATTCATTTGAGAGAGAAAGAGAGAGAACAGGTGTACTGGGGTCTCTTGGCACTGCAAACGAATTTCAGGCGCATGCACCACTTTGTACCTCTGGCTCTATACCAGTACTGGGGACAAGAACCCAGGCCGTCAGGCTTACGAGCAAGCCCTTAAACTGCTGAGCCATCCCTCCAGTCCCCCAGATTGGTTTTTGACCAAACAGAGAATGTTGCCCGGATGGCTGGAATTACACTATGTGAGGAAGGGTGACCTACTACAACACCAGCCCTGCATCATGGAAAGCTAATTGTAGAAGAGAGGTGGGGGAGAGGAGGAGGAGAGCAGGTGGGAGGCTTATGGCACCTGTCAGGTGAGAGACCTTAGTTTAGGTGGTAGCCAGGGCATGCGGTGGCATCTCAGGTGTGGCAACGAGGAGACAGAGGTCAGCATGTAGAATTGTCATCAGTGTAAGTTGGGTGTCCTCAGGCCTCACTGCATTAATGCCAAGGGGGTTATGTCAGGCATCCAAATTTCACAGGTCCTAGCCATACCTTCTCTAGGTCATTCGGGTCCCCTTCACAGCCTTTCCTAGTGAGTCCTTGCAAATGGCTTACACAGGCAGGGGTCCCCCTGAGCTCTTCCAGCTGATGCTGAAAGTGAATCAAGAAGTGGTGCCTCACTACTGCCACCTGCTGGTGTCCTTTGTCACAACACTCAAGTTTCTGCTTTTATTGAAAGTTTCCTACTAGCTTATGTTAGCATTGACTGTTTTTTGCATGTGTATGTGTCTGGTGTGCAGATTCATGTACGTGTAGATGCAAATATAGGTGCATGTTTGTGAAGGTCAGAGGTTGACATGTAGTGTCTTCTTCAATTGCTTTTTTTGAGACCAGGTCTCTTATTTGAGCCCAAAGCTCACTGATTCGGCTAGTCTAGTTGGCCAGCTTGCACTGGAGACCCCCTCTCTCTGCCTCCTGGATGCTGGGATTACAGGCTGGCCTCCATGTTCACCCACATCTCCATACGTGCTGGGCATCTTAACTCAGGTCTTCATGCTCGTATGGAAAGCACTTCAATGACTGAGCTATCTCCCCACCTCACACTGAGTTCCATATATATATATATTACTGAGGTGACATGCACATTAAGTGATTCACTTTTAGTGAAAAATCTATTGGTATTTAGTACAATTTCATTTCCCAAACACTTCCATCCCTCAACAACAAAAAAATAAAAAATAAAAAAAAACCATATTCATTAAGCAGTTATAAATTCTCCCTCCTTCCTCAGTCCCTGGTAGCAATCAATATGCTTTGTACTTCTATAGGTTTACCTATTCTGTACATTTCATATACAGAGAACCATATAATAGGTGTCTTTGTGTGTCTGGCTTCTTTCAATTAGCATGCTTTCAAGGTTCATACATCTTGTAGCACAAATGCAGTATTTCATTCGTGTGACTAAATAGCTTTCCATCGAATATAAATAATCCAACTTTATTCCTTTTCAATGGATGGACATCAGGATTATCTTTATCTTTTGGACTATTGTGAATATATGAGCGTGCATGTACTTCCTTGAATGTCTATGTTCAGTTCTCCAGGGGATTCCCTGAAATCCTAGGCAGAGAATGTCTGGATCCTACAGCAATTTTGTGTTTCACTTCTTAACTTCAAAACTGTTTTCTCCAGTAGCTGAAACCATTTCACACTTCCCTAGCAATGCACGAGAGGTGTTTCTCCACATCCTTAGTTTTTATTTTTTATGTTTTTTTCCCCCCAAATTACGCTAGCCATCCTTTGGGCATGAAGAGCTGAGTTTTATGTAATGCCTGCGTTACATCTGGAAATATGATCTGGAGAGCCATATTTTCATTTCAAATGAGTGAGTTTATTGCAGAGATAGAAGCAGAATTGGGGGAAGAAATGGCAAATAGCAGATGAATAATAGACTCGAAGCTGGACATGGAAGACCAGGCATCAGAAATGCCAGGAATAGGCCGGGTGTGGTGGAGCACAACTTTAATCCCAGCCCTTGGGAGGCCGATGTAGGAGGCTCACTGTGAGTTCAAGGCTAGCTTGAGACTACATAGTGAATTTCAGGTCAGCTTGGGCTAGAGCGAGACCCTACCCTGAAAAACTAAAGAGAGAGAAAGAGAGGGGGGGGGGAGAAATGATAGGAATATCCCCACTGAAAAGTGAAATAAAGAAACGACCTGCCATGAATACATTAACAGAACCTCGGATCAGGTGCTCACAATGCTCAGCAGAAATGACTGGAGAAACCCCATGAACCACTGGCATTCCTGATCGAGGTCCTGGGCAGAAATCTTCTCCTTGGGTGAGGTTTCCAATTAGCAGTTTCCACCACAGACATCTTTATACATGGGATTTAAGATTTGATGGCAAGGGTGGGGGGAGAAGGGTTGCCAGATAGCCCAGTGTACCCTCTAGCTGTTTTCAAGGGCACAATGTTTTCAACTCATAGGCTATAAACATAAACATGCTGATGGGGGGGGGTGCTTACCTCATTCCTAGATGGAGTTAGCTCTCAATAAACTGTAGCTGAGTTCATGACAATTTCCCAATGTAACTTACATTACAGCCTGCAGACTCTTGGAACATCCAAACAGTCCTTGGGTCTTCCAGCACTCCCACTGAGAAAAAGGGATGCCATCTTCTCAAAGCCTAGTGCCATTCTGGAGCACACCCTTGACTAAGCCTCTTGTTTTATAGGAATGTGTTCAGCCTCAAACAGAGCCCCTCTTCACGACGCAAATGTGAGATTGTGGGGCCGGCTAAAGGGACCAATACTAATGATGTAGTCAGCCACATGCCGCGGGGATGAATCTCCACACCAGGCACAGTTTGGGGAGGAATGTATTTATTGAAGTAACAGATCCAGGGAAAGGTCAAGAAAAGGCTGCGCCCATTTCACAGATCCAAGGAGAGAGAGAGAGAGAGAGAGAGAGAGAGAGAGAGAGAGAGAGAGAGAGAGAGAGAGAGACCCAGCACCAGGAACTCAAAGAAGCACAATCTCACCATCAAACAGCAGGAGCTCCAGATTGAGGCCAGACTGCTCTTTGCATATGTATTGCTGGAATTTCACATCCACCTTAGAAATACCTTAGGGATGAAGGCCAGGCCAAGGTGACACCTCCTCCAGTCCAGCCAGGAAGCTGGAG
>PVHP010022208.1:17861-28717 GCA_004024765.1 Zapus hudsonius
AGAGAGAGAGAGAGAGAGAGAGAGAGAGAGACTATGAACACACCAGGGCCTCTTGCCACTGCAAACACACTCTGGACTCATGTGCCATTTTTGCGTATCTGGCTTTTATGTGGGTACTGGGGAATTGAACCCAGGCTGGTAGGCTTTGCAAACAACTGCCTTAAATCACTGAGTCATCTCTCCAGCCCTTCCATTCTTATTTTAAAATTTAGTTATTTCTATTTTTGGCATTTTCATACATGCATCTAATGTATTTTGATCTTATCCCCTCCCCTCCCATTAACACCCTTCTTTTCCCTTCATCCCTGTCGTCTGTTCTTTTTTTTTTTAAAGAACATAATCCCCATCTTTTTTTAAACCCATTGAGTTAAATCAGGGTTGCTTGCATGATTATGGGTGGGGAAGGTTATTTATTTTGGAGCGGGAAACTTATCAGTGACCACACCACTAATGAACGTGACTCCCCTCTCCCAGCAGCCCCCAGCTGTCATTAGGTACTCTGGGAGTATTAGGGTCTCAGGTATCCTTCCATCGAGGGTGAGGCTCAGTCTTGTGCAGGAAACTATAGCTGCTCTAAGATCATGTGTATAACGTCACATTCTCTTCCCTTAGTTTCTCTGAGCCTTGGAGTGGGTGGTCTTGCTGTCTTGTTTGAGGCTCACACATAGAGGTCACTTACTCTGTGCTTTTATCCTCCTGTTAAATGCCTCGATATCCCCAAGATCTTCAGGTACTTGGGGACATGATGGTAACCAAGCTTTGGCTCAGCTAAGGGATCTTGTTAGGCCAATCATATAGCTGATAAATAAAAATAAATAGCTTTGGACACTGGAACCAGTGACGATACTACACAAGGCCATGTCTAGGGGTAGCTGGTATCTCTATCTGGGGTTGAGGATAAATACATCTTTAGGACCAGAAGATCTGGAAGTCATCATTGTAGGAAGATCAGAGCCGAAGTTGGAAGAGGAATTGAGCTGTGATTTTAAAAAGTGCTCCATGGCTGGAGAGATGGCTCAATGGTTAAGGCGCTTGCCTGCAAAACCTAACAACCTGAGTTCGATTCCCCAGTACCCACATAAAGTCAGATGCACAAAGTGGTACATGTATCTGGAGCTGTTTGCAGCAGCTAGAGGCCCTGGCACACCCATTCTTCTCTCTCTCTCTCTCTCTCTCTCTCTCTCTCTCTCTCTCTCTCTCTCTCTCACTGCTTGCAATAAATAAAAAAGTAAAATATTAAAAACATGAAAGAAAATTAAGAGTTAATTGCTCCAGCTGGCCAAGAACTGGAACGCGATGCTCTGGTTTGGCTGAGTATTCCTTTAATTATAGGAACATTATCAAAAAGGAGGTTGGCTTATGAGCTAAGCCACCTGCACCAGCTCTAAATAACACATTGCTGGTGACTGAGAATCTCTCTTATAAATAGAAATGTGACCTGGCAATACTCATTGACCACAACTGAATACCCCGGTTTATTTCATTAACTATCATGCCAGTGATCCCCTAGCGACTTTGTTGGTGACAATACAAATCAGGAAGCCAAAGCTGGTGGCGCTGTTGAGAGTTATGACAATGTTGGCATCATTCCATATCTGACTGGGCTTTTTATTATCTCCCTGAGGTCACAAATGCCTTGGGTGGGTTGGCAATTTATTTTTTATAGAAGTTCAATTTCAGAGACTATTTCAGATCTATGGCTCAGCGGTTAAGGTGCTTGCCTGCAAGCCTAATGACCCCCCCCCCTTGGGGTTCGATTCCCCAGTACCCCACATAAAACCAGATGCACAAAGTAGTGAGTGCATCTGGAGCATCTGGAGTTCATTTGCAGTGGCTGGAGGCCCTGGCGTGCCCATTCTCTCTGTCTCTCTCCTTACAAATAAATAAATATATATTTTTAAAGATCCTGTAGGAAGAACACCAAGTAGACAAGATATGTTTCCAAATATTTCAAGCAGGTCTTTCCTAGTCTCTTCTCTTTCCACTTCCTCTCTAGGGATCTGTCCCCAACTATGATTTAAATCCTTCTATCTGCAGGTCTGACTCACTCCCTAGAAAGTTCTGTGTGTGCCTCTGACTTTCATCCCTGGAAGCATCAACACACCACCACACATACACTTTGTTATGTGCACAGACCCCAGCGTTTCAAGTTGGTTCAGAGATTAGAGCAACACTAGAGCAAACTTCACTCTTATAGCCAGATGGAAACTGCTGAGCATCTCCTCTGCTCTGTCCACCCCCGCCCCCCCCTCTACTCCACTGACATCTTCCCCTGACTTGGGGCCAGGAGAGGGATGAAGTCTGTTACTTATCAGTGATGCCTCTCCAATCCCCACCCTGTCATCCTTTCTTTCCTGGTGTTTTTCTGTCTAGGTATGCCAAATGCTACCAAGTGCCTGGCTTTCCCAGAGCCCCATATGTAACCATTCCATGGGCCTCTCTGCACTGTCTTCCTCTTGGAATGGACAAAGTGGTGCTCAGGGGTTTCCTAAAGCTCTCCTGATCAGCTCCTCCCCCAGTGTGTTAATCAGATTCCAGTCACTAGAACAAACACCTGAGATAAGACATGAGCTAAGATGAAGAGAAAGTGTTTGTTTTGGTTCACGGTATTGGAGGTTTCAGTCCATGATTGATGGACCCTGGCCCTTCAGGGTCTATAGAAATTCAGCAGGGCAGGAAGTGGAATAAACCACTCACTTCATGGATGGGAAGTGACATCAAAGGAGAAAAAAGTTGTGAGTCCCACAATCACCTTCAAGGAGAATGACCCCCAACAATCTAAAACTTCCCACTAGGCCCCATTTCTTAAAGGTTCCACCAACTCCCGAAAATGAGTACTGGGATCAAGCCTTTAGCAATGAACCTTTGTGGGACATTTAAGACATAAACTCTTTCTAAGGAGATGGGAAGGTGGCTCTGTGGGTAAAGCACTTGTTGTGCAATGTGTGGATGCCGTGAAATCCACATAAATGTGTGATGCTGTGACAGGTGCCTTCTTTGAAAGGGGAGACAGAGCTTGGAGAATCTTCCAAAAGCTTGCAGGCCAGATAATCTGATGAAGGCAGCAGTGAACAATAGGAGACCTTACCACAAGTAAGATAAAAGTTGAGGACTAACTCCTAAAGTTTTCTACTGACCTCCATATGCATGCCAAGATGTGCTCATACAGGTGTGTGTGTGCACACGCACACGTGCAAATATACATACAAATAAAATAATTTCTTTTAAGACTGGAGAGATGGCTCAGCCGTTAATGCGCTTGCCTGCAAAGCCTAACTACCTGGGTTCATTCCCCAGTACCCATGTAAAGCTAGATGCACAAGGTGGCGCACACATCTGGAGTTTGTTTGCAATGGCTGGAGGCCCTGGTGCACCCATTTTCTCTCTCTCCCTCCTTGCAAATAAATACTAAATAATTTTTAAAAACAAGATTCAAATCATAGATGCAGTGCAACTGAATTTTTTATCTTCTGCTGCCCTGACTGATGGCACACCAGACCCTTCAAGATGGCTCCGACCATGACAATTCTATCCTCTGTTACTTCAAAACCTCACAATCCTCCCTGTCCTGTGGCTGGAGCTGCCTTCTCACTCACTGCCCTCTTCTTACCCTGATGGTAAGAAGCAAGGACTAGGCTCTATGTTCTTATCTTTCCGTACCGTATCTTAGAGGACACAGGCCAAGCTCCCAAGATGTTTCTGATCTTCCTGCTCAGGCATGTCGGGACAGGCTTCCAACCAGGACGGGCTACATAATTTGCAGAGCCCAGGGAAAAATAGAACTGCAGATCCCTCTTGTCCACTATTATAGGAACTAAAGCATCTCCCGTACAGTATTTCACTGCTGGGGTTGAAATGTTGCTCTGTGGTAGTGTCTCCTTAGCATTCATGAGGCCCTGGGGTTAATCCCATCACCTCATTCCTCCAATTGTGGTTTTAAAATATTTTTATTTATTTATTTGAACCATAAAGATGTATATAGAAAGAATAGTTGTGCCAGAGCCTCCTGCTACTGCAATCAAACTCCAGACACATGTGCCATTTTGTGCGTCTGGCTTTATATGTGGATTAGAATTGAAACTGGATCGGCTGGCTTTGCAAACAAGTGCCTTTAGCCACTGAGCCATCTTTCCAGCTCAATTTCCCCCAATTTTTTGGAAACATTTTAAAAACATTTTTATTTTCAAGCAGAGAGAGAGAGAGAGAGAGAGAGAGAGAGAGAGAGAGAGAGAGAGAGAAAGGGTGCACTACAGTGGGTAGAGCCTCTACCCACTGTAAAGGAACTCCAGATGCATGCACCACTTTGTGTATCTGGTGGGTACTGGGGAATAAAACCTGGGCCTTTAGGCTTTGCAGGCAAGTGACTCAAGCACTGAGCCATCTCTCCAGCCCCCCTTTAAACATTTTTATTGCCAATTTCCATGAGTGCACATAGTGTATTTTGATTATAATTTCCTCCTGTTACCTCTTGTGCCCTTTCCTTATTCCCCTTTGAATAAATCCTTCCTTCTTTCCAGCTAGTCTCTCTTCTGTTTTGATATTTCCCCCTTCTCCCCTTCCATCACCCATGACAAAATGTCGTTGATCCTGCAATGGTTAAACTTCGATCATCAACTTAACAGGACTTAGAATGACCATGGAAACAATCCTCTGGTCAAGGATTGTTCTAGATTAGACTAGTTGAGGTAGGAGGCCTCACCCTGAACTGTATAAAAAGGAGAAATCTAGCTGAGCACTCAGCATTCATCACTCTCTGCTTCCTCCCTGTGGGTATGATAATGTGACCATGTTTTCGTCTCTTTGATGGATCCTACCTTCTGCGACTGTAAGCCCAAATAAACTCTTTCCTAAATTATTCGGATTGGGTGGTTTTTTTTTTTTTCCGCATCTAACAGTTTATTTTTATAAATAAGATTATCATGGGACACTAAATCGAATTTCACCTTATACTCCAAGCAAGGTTTGGTAAACATTATTTTAAGCTATGATCTTACATGGAAAATGCAGATGAAGTACAATGCATATGTATTTACTAATTATTTTGTTATGTATTTAAATTTATAGATAATATCACTTATCATGCTTCTCAGAATAGAACACTACAGACTTGTATTTCTTTTTTAAACTTTTTTATTGGCTTAAAATTATATATATTAACACAACAATATGCTCAGTATCATAGGTTCTTAGATAAAGCCATTGAATCCATGATGACATTCCCTCTTATGCATTAGTTATTCTCCCCCCACCATGACTCTTACATTCTTTCCTCCCCCTCTTCCGCAAATTTCAGATTGGGTGTTTTATCCCTGTAAGTCGAAGTTGACTGATGCAGGTCTGATATTATGCAGGTAATAACAGTCTCTGGGAGGCCACGAATGCAATGGCCACTTTATATCCAGAAGACAGCGTTTCGAAGCACTCCTCCCCTTCCTCTGACTCTTACCTTCACTCCAGCACCTCCCCCACAATATTCCCTGAGTCTTTGAGGGTGTGGTAGAGATGTCTCAGTCAGGGCTGAGCATTCAAAGGTAATTTATTTTCAGCATTTTAATGAGTCTCAGGTCTCCCCAATAGTCACAGGCATCTGCAAAAAGAAGTTTCTCTGACCAAAGGTGAGAGCAGCACTAACCTACGGCATAATGATAAATATTTAGAGGGTAACTTGATGAGAATAAGTTAATTCATTTAGCAAAAAAAAAAAAAAAAACACCAAAAAACAAAGGTAACTTTCCCACTAGGGTCTTTGATCTTCCCATCAAAGGCATATGATTAGCTTGGTGAATTCCCTCTCGTGGATTGGCCTCAACTCCATTCAGAGAATAGTTGGTTACCTCCATAACAATCATACCATTATTGCACCAGTGGGCACATCTTGCCTGGTGTGAGAATGAGAACTCCAATAAAGCATAACATGGTCTTAGCATAAGCACAGCCATTTAAAAAAAAAAAACCTTGCTGAAAGGAGTCCTTGGAGATAAGACAAAGAATAGTTTATACTAGGTTAGAGTGTCACCCTGGGCAACGAGCAGGGCAACCCAAGTGCAGGAATAATTGATAAGCATGTTTTGGGAAATTGCTTGTGTTCTGAAAAGTTATTTTGACTCTTGTATGTTGTTTTGAAACTTTGAAACTACACGATTGCCACATATTCAGTTTTAAATTTTGCCCTTGTACCCATTTCTTTAGCTTACACAGCACTGTGTGAGGTCAAGATGTTGTGGTATCAACTCAGCACATCTAGCCAAAATATATTCTTTATGTACTTGCTAAGCAATTTTTAAATGTCAACCAATCACGTAACTGCCAAGTTGGAAACCCCCTACCCCTGTTTAAAGCCCTATAAAAACCCTGCTAATTCTGGGCTCAGGGCTCTTCTCCCTGGTCAGCTGCATCAGTAAAGAGAGAGAGAGACCTGGCTAGAGCCTGCAATAAAGACCCTAATGTGATTGCATCGTGAAAAACTCCTGGGTGGTCTTTGGGGACCCCGAAATCTGGCACAACACTGGCTGGCCAGTTGTGTAGCTCACAGGTCCACTGCTGGTTAAGACTGATGACTTTCCCCTTCCTCCCCCCACTGCAGTCAGATTGATTGCACTTTCTAACACTATGACTGCTAGCCAGCAAGGGAGAAGAATGTCATACAAAGTATGCAGTTTCTTCAGCAATGGGCTCTTACCATCTAGCTCTAGTGGGCACACAAGAACACTGACAATAGCCTGTATTGTTTTTGGGATCCCAGAGGCCTCCCTGACCAACAGCTCACTGGGAGGAATCCACCCCTGGAACCCTGATTTTCTCATAAGAGCCCATGGCTTCTGAGTGTAGAGTTATCCATCCCTGTGAATAACTTCTGCCACAACTCTTTTATTTTTATTTTTATTTTATTTATTATTATTATTATTATTATTATTATTATTATTATTATTTTGGTTTTTCGAGGTAGGGTCTTGCTCTAGCCCAGGCTGACCTGGAATTCACTATGTAGTCTCAGGCTGGCCTCAGACTCACGGTGATCCTCCTACCTCTGCCTCCTGAGTGCTGGGATTAAAGGCATGCGCCACCACGCCTGGCTGACAACTTTTTTAAATTATATTTTTAATTTGATAATAAAGTAAGGATCCTCCTGTCTCCATCTTTCAGTGCTGGGATTATGGGTTCATGCCACCTCATCTGGCATTTCATGTGGGCACTGGGGATCCGAACTGAGGTCCTCATGCTTACATAGCAAGCACTTACCAACTAAGCCAATTGCCTAGACCTCATTAATATGTTTTGAATGTTCAACATCCTTTTTCTAGAGAAATAAATGCAACTTGGACTTTAGGGATTTAAAACAATACAGAGTTATTTCTTTTCTAAAATGTTTACTTATTTAAGCCAATAGGAAAAATGTGAATGTTCTGGAACTTTCACTTGACATGGTGACTGGGAAAACTTCCTAGAGCCAGCTGACATGGTGCTCTGCTGACCATCACGGGATGGACCGGAGGCTGCTGTGCCTTCCTGCTGCCAGCCTTCTCACTATGTGTGACATCAGGCAACCGGAGATCAACAAATCCCCAGGGTACTGCTGAGATAGCCTCAGCTCCCTCCTGCCCACGCACAGAGAGGCCAGGGCAGGAAATAACCTTCTGTCGGCATCTTCCCACTGCATTAAGAAGCACACTTCACCTTGTTAAAAACAGCCACGATGACAGCTGCTGTCTCCCCACCTTTCCAAAACCTTAGCCTCAGGGAAAAAAAGCAAAGTTGATCTGACTTAATGCTTGTCATTTGGAAACTTCCCAACATTTTTCCAGTGGAATAGAAGCTGCTTCAACTATATATAGCGGTGTGTATGATCTAAAATGAATGCAAAAATACATTAGCAAGAACGAACACATTACCAATGATGAACTGAGGACGGAGAGTTTAAGACGACATTCATTTTCCTTCTTTGAGAATCTCTTTTCTTCCTCGTGAGTTTTTCAATTGCAGAATGTGCATGTTTTCAAAGCCAAACAGCAAATAAAGAGTAAGCTTCCTCCTGTGCCATCTCTCAAAACTCCCAGATTTTGGAATCACCTTTCTCTCCATGTTCTCAGAAATCAACAATACAAAGACAACAGAAACTTCAGTCAATAGTTAATTGGCAGATAGATTGATAAGTGGATTGACAGTTCTGTCTCTTCATGCAAATTAATTCTGAGTTTAAGTTTCGATAGAAACGCTTACCGTAATATTTTAATGTCTCTTCTGATACCTCCTGTAACTCATGGAGGTTGTACAAGAAACCAAAAGTTACAATCACAGGAGAATCCTTGTCAACATTAAACATTCTTTGCCACCCAAGATTTAAGAGTGGCTGACATTGCTTTCAATGATACTGCTAAAAAATATCGATTTTGATGAGCTAGTAAAGAATGTGCAGGTTTCTCTAGTCCAGTCTCACTGGTGGGGCTCTCTCTTGACTTTTTTCCTGTTGATGTGGTGCTAAGTCAGGCCTGCTATGACTTCCCCACCATAATGGACTTCCCTGTGGAGCTATAAGTCAAATGAAACCTTTTTCCTTCCTTAAGCTGGCTTAAGGTGTTTTGTCACAGCAATGAGACAGTAACTGATACACATAATGATTTGGAAAAGACCCTACTTTGAAACAACAGAAGAGAGAGAGAGAGAGAGAGAGAGAGAGAGAGAGAGAGAGAGAGAGAGAGAATGGGTGCACCAAGGCCACTTGCTACTATAAATGAAGTCCAGATGCATGCTCCACTTTGTGCATCTGGCTTTACATGGGTACTAGGGAATTGAACCTGGGCCATCAGGCTTCACAAACAAGCACCTTTAACCTCTGAGCTATCTCTCTAGCCTATCCTTCTGAGTTTTGACTGATATCAATCTGTGGACAAAGGAAGGGCCAGATGTCTTTCAAATTGATTTCAGTAGATAAATTATCCACTTTCAGCGAATATGCCAACTATTCTGCATACATTCAATCATTTGTTATTATTTTGCATAAAGTCAAATTGACCAGTTTTAAAAACAAATCATACTGAGTGTCATATATAGGAAATCTTTGCCTACTCCAAATTCACAAAATTTCTCTCATGTCCTTTTCTACACTTCAATTTTTATTTATTTATTTGTGTGTGGACATATGTGTACATCATGTATGGAGGTCAGAGGACAAACCTTGGGGTTTCTGGGATTTTCTTCCAATTTCTTTTCTTTTTTAAATTTTATTTATTTAATTGAGAGAGAGAAAGAGGCAGAGAGAGAGAGAGAGAGAGAGAGAGAGAGAGAGAGAGAGAGGATGTACCAGGACTTCCAGCTGCTGCAAACAAAGTCCAGATGCATGCACCACCTTGTGCATTTGGCTTTATGTGGGTACTGGGGAATTGAACTCGGAACCTTCTGCTTTACAGGAAAGTGCCTTAACTGCTAAGCCATCTCTCCAGTCCTTCTTCCATTTTCTATGCACTCAGGCTGGCCTCAAACTCACAGCAATCTTCTACCTTTCCCCCCCAAGAGCTGAGACTAAAAGCATGCACCACCATGCCTGGTTTTTCTTTGAGACATCTTTTGCCACTGCAAACACATGCATCTAGCTGGCCCAGTAGCTCACCTCCCATTGTTGTAGGCACGCTGGGATCAGAGACTTGTGCTCCAATTTTTATCTGGCTTTACATGGGTTCAGTGGAGTTGAACTCAGATTGGCAGGCTTTGCAAGAAAGTGCCCTTAACTGCCGAGCCATCTCCAGATTTTCATTACTAGTTTATAGAAATGCAATTAACTTTTGTGGTTTAACTTGTTACCACCTTGCTGGCCTCACTACTATTTTTTTTCATATTCCACAGGGTTTAAAAATTTATTTTTTTCCTGATACTGATGGCTTTTACTTCTAGTTGTTGTCTTAGGAACTAATTAGAACTGAGAATAAACAGCCTTGGTTTAATGACCATCTCGGATGGAAAGCATTCCAGCTTATACCACTGAGCACAATCTTGGCAGTTTCATAGATGTCTTCTATCATGTCTGCTTGGTTTGGAGTCTCATCAAAGTTATCAAGAAAGGGTGATAAATAAAATAATGTCTTTCATCTTGCTACAGAAAGCAAGCAGAGGTGAAGTCTCAGGTCATGAAGACAGGTCAAAGTAAGAAAAAAAACAGGATGGGGAGATGGCTCAGCAGTTAAAGGCATTTGCTTGCAAAGCTATTTATTTCCCCAGTACCCATGTCAAGCCAGATGCACAAAGTGGCGCGTGCATCTGGAGTGCATTTGCAGCTGCAAGAGGCCCTGGCACCTCTCTTCATTCTTTTTCTCTCAACACAAATGAATAAAATATTTTTTTTAAAAAAATAAAATAACTGAATTTGTTACAAAACTAAAGGTGGTGATTCATAGGGTGGTGTTAAATTTCATTTTCCAAAGTAATTCTATGCTGTAAAATAAATGCATAGTCCATCATAACAGCCAGGAACAAGTAACAAATGAGCAGCCTGGTTGTCAAAGGTCTGTGGAATCTTTAAAGACATCACAAATATATCTTTTTAAAACAAGGGTTCAGAGAAAAACCTGACCTTCTGTGGTTTGTTGGAATCAAGGGTAGACCAGCGGCTGCCTTCCTGCTCAGTAGACTATTTCGCTCACTAAATCATCTTGGGAAAAATGCTGCAAAGAAGAAGAAGAAGAAGAAGAAGGAGAAGGAGAAGGAGAAGGAGAAGGAGAAGGAGAAGGAGAAGGAGAAGGAGAAGGAGAAGGAGAAGGAGAAGGAGAAGGAGAAGGAGAAGGAGAAGGAGAAGGAGAAGGAGAAGGAGAAGGAGAAGGAGAAGGAGAAGGAGAAGGAGAAGGAGAAGGAGAAGGAGAAGGAGAAGG
>PVHP010022209.1:0-28630 GCA_004024765.1 Zapus hudsonius
CCAGGAAGACCGGGATGAGTACTAAGATATACAGGATCCCTTGCCACAAGGACTAATACAGACAGCCCACGAAGGAGGATATACAACTGATCAGGGATGGGGAGGGGGGGAATTGGGGAAGTCGGGATAACAACGCATGGTTTGCCCACTAAATAATGTAACTCATTATGGACAATAAATATTAAATTAAAAAAAATTGTCTCTTTTCAACAGATAGTTCAGTGTTAATCTTGAGACAGAGAATAATTAGCATTTTACATCCTATACAAACCATGTATAAATCTGTATTAACTAAATATATATATATATATATATATATATATATATATATATATATATATATATATATATATATATATGGAGAGAGAGAAAGAGAGAGAGAGAGAGAGAGAAAGAACATACATGTATATGGAAACTGATATATTTAACATTCACTAGAACTTTAGTGCTGGGTCAAAGTTTCAAGCTACAACTTCAACTAGAAAACAATTTTCATTATACAAATTTTGACTTATTTATTGTTAATAAACAGATACATAGTATAAGCAAGTCTTGTGATGGTATCCCCATTACCCTCCTCCCTGTCCCCAATCTGCTTAATGCCCTCCCCAGTATGATTGTTAGACTGGTCCATGTAGGAGCAGTAGCCAGTATTTTTTCTTTGTGTTGTTGTTAGGAAGGAGGACAATGTCTCTGGATATTCTCCCCCATGATGGCTCTTACAATCTTCCCACCCCCTCTTCTGCACAACTCCCTGACTCACAATGGGTGCGTTTTAAGGCTGCTTGACACTTAAGATCTTAAGATTCTCTGGATTTTTGCTTTGGTCTATTTTGGGTATTCTCCATGCCTGTCTCCATTGCCCTTTCCTAGGTTATCTGACTTGCTGTGGAGGTAGCTCTCTTGCTCATCTCATCACTTCCTCAAAGGTTTCCTTTGGCTCTATATGATGAGTTAGGAGTGGTTCATCTTGTGCTTGAGTGTCAGCCATCATCTCAGGTCCTCTTGGTGGAATTGGTTTTCCATGGTTCTTGCTGCCTTCTGAAAAATACAGACAGAATTTTCAATGGAGAATGAGATCAGTATAGGTTAAATGAGACAAATATTGTTGAATTGGTGAGATTCTAGTGGCTGTAGCCTCCCTGTAGATCTCCAGTTAGTGTGTTTACCCTTTGGAGTCCAGGTTCTTGTGTTCCATAGAATTTGCTATGGAACCCAGTTCCAGCTAAGGGTTCCTTGTCACTGATTGGATCTCTCAGTAACCAGCAAACTGTTGATTACCCACCTAGTTTAAGCACCAGTATTGCACAGATGAGCACTTCTTGGCTTCCTAATATGTTCCCTCAGCGATCTCCTATCATTAGTCATTGTTGTAAATAAGCATCCTCTGCTTTCTCCAGATATCACTGGCCTGTTTCCACTGGCAGGCCATATAATGACTTCCAGCACTACACAGGCTAACATCTGGGAGCTGGTTACCTTTTTGAATCTATCAGTTTCTCTCCGTGTTGTGTGACCAAAGTTTGTGGTATCTTCAGAAATAGGGTTGAACCTTTTGCCTGGGGTGGGTATTCAAGAGCTTTGACTTATGTCTGTCTTCTTCTGGGGGCCTCATGGGTCTCTTCAATCAACCGCTCATTGTGGGGAGTAACCACTTACTAGGAGAGGGAGTTAAAGGCCAGAGTCACTTGGGGTTAGGCTTCTTCCCACCCTTTTCATGGCCCTTCTTACGATATAATGCCAACAGCTTCCTGGAGAGCTTACTGTATGGAAGTAAGGATTTCATTGATTCATTATTAGTTTAGATTAGTGTATATCTTCTACTACCCTCACATTCCCCCCAGACCCCCCTCAATTCTTCCATCCCTTTTGTCTGCCCTTCAATTTGCCTGTCAAGTTTGCTTCCTATTCAAGCATAAACTGGTTAGAAACTGAGATTTGAGGGAGAATATGTGGCGTTTGTCTCTCTGTTTTTGTGTGAGTTCCCTAAGTATGATCTGTTCCAAGTCTATATACTTTTCTTTTATTTGTATTGACACTTATCCTTACTGCTGAGTAGAATTCCATAGTGTATATGTAATTTGATATCCATTCATTCAGTGACGGGCATTTGGATTGATTTCAATTTTTAGCTATTATGAATTGAGCCACTATAAACATGGTTTAGCAGATGTCTGTGCTGAAGAGAGGAATCTTGAGGGTAGATGCCCAATAGAGAGATAGCTAGGTCCATTGATAGCTCTATATGCATAATTTTCAGGAACCTCAACAATGTTTTCCATAGCGTTTGTGCAAGTTTGCAATCCAACCAGCAGTAAATGAGGGTTCCTTTCGCATCTGCATTCTTGCTGACACCTATCATTGTTGGAATTTTTAATGATCGCCATTCTGAATGGAGCAAGGTGGAATATTATTCTTGATTTAATTTTCATTTCCCTGATGATTAAAGATGATAAACATTTCTTAAATGGGAATTGGACATTTTGATTTCCTCCTCTGTAAATTCCTTGTTGAGATCAATGCCCCATTTTGTGAGAGGGCTGTTTTTTTTTTTAATTAACTTTTTGAGTTCTTTGTAGGTTCTAGATATTAGACCTCTGTCATTGTTGTAGCTGGCAAAGATTTTCTCCCAGTCTGACAGTGATATATTGGCTCTGAGTATGGTATGTTTGTCTGTATAGAAAAAAAAATTTTGCTTGATGAGATCCCATTGGTTAAGTAATTATTGCACTTCCTAAGATACTGGGGATATATTCAGGAAGTTTTTCCCCACTCCTATCTCATGGAGAGTTCCTCCTATTTTTTTTTAATTCAGGGTTTTCAGAATTTCAGAATTTCAGGTTTTATGTTGAGGTATTTTATCCATTTGGAGTTGATTTTTGAGCATGGTGAGAGGAGTGGGTCTAGGTTGCATTATTTTCTTTATCCAATTTATCTGGCACCATTTGTTGAAGATGTTAACTTTTTTATTTTTTTTAATATATATTTATTGTCCATAATGAGTTACATTATTTAGTGGGCAAACAATGAGTTGTTATCCCCAATTCCCCAATGCCCACCTCCCCATCACCAGTCAGCTGGATATCCTCCTCCATGGGTCATCTGAATCAGTCCTTGTGACAGGGGACCCTGGATAGCCTAGGATTCAGCCCGGTTCTCCTGGCCCAAGTATGTTGTTACTGGAGGGTGCCATGCCTCTGGATAGTCTCCCCCACCACAGCTCTCACAATCTTTCCGCCCCCTCTTCTACTCAGTTCCCTGAGTCGTGGTGGGTAAGTATTAAGGCTTCTTTAATGTCACTGGCAAAAAGATAACATCTTCTTTAAGCTTACAGCACTAAAGAAGATGTTATCTTTTTGCGAGTGAGTGTTTTGAGAACTTTTCTCAAAAATCAAGTAACTAACATTACTTGAGCCAAAAGCAGGGTCTTCAGTACTGTTCCATTGGTCTGTCTGTTTCTTTTTATGCTACTATACCCATACCATGCTGCTTTTGTTACTATAGCTTTGTAGTGTATTTTTATATTTTGCATTGTAATACCTCATTAGGAGCTTCTTTTACTAATGATGGTTTTGGATATCTGAGGCCTTTGAGGAGGTGGCAGAGGGAAAGAGCACTTTTCCATGCCCAGGTGTTTTCTATGACACATTTTAGACCCCAGAGTACCCAATTAATACCAATTAATACTCAATTATTTGGTTCTCACAACCCTAAGGAGGAAAAAAAAAAACCTGCATCTGTGCTGAACTGCTGATCAAGTGTCATCCTGGGAAAGGGGAAACTCAGCTCTGTTTCCCAGCTCATCTGAGCTCCTGGCAAACTGGGCTAAGCACAAACTAGCCAAAAGGAGAAAGCCATCATCAACCACATGCCATTCCAAGGGTCAAAAAGGCCTGAGGATCCTGCAGGGTCACATATGAAGGTGCTAAAGACTCTTATAAGGCAGTCCACAAAGGAGAAAACAGGTACTATTACCAGTGGCTAAGCTGAATAAATCTCAATGATTGAGCCCAGTTTAGGACCTTTAAAGAGTGTTTCCAGATGGCAGATGGTTGTCTCCTTCAGAGAGAGAGAGAGAGAGAGAGAGAGAGAGAGAGAGAGAGAGAGAGAGAGAGAGAGAGAGAGAGAGAGAGAGAGAGAATGAATGAAAAAAGAATTTGGAGGGAATTTTTATAGGGCAAAGTTAACCCACTCATTTGATGAGTTCAGGCTTCTTAAAGGAGTGTAGAATCCATGCATACTTGAATAGCACCTTGTATGGAACTCTAAAGAAAGTGAGAATATTCTTGCCATAAGACAGGGAAAGATAAGATAGCTCCAAGAATAGGGACAAGATTTCCTTGGAATAGACATTCCTCCTTTGTCTGTCCTTACCTGGTGTTTCCAGGCCTGCACAGCAGTCGATGCATTTTGGGAATGAATAGGTAAATTTGTGTAGCTAAAGGTATGGGAGTGATCATCTAGAAGAGAAAGCAAATATACCAATGAGACAGGATGGCCTGCTTTTGCTTGGGAGCCTTGGGAATGACGACTAACATGACTTGGCTAGTGGTGGGTGGGCTAAGCTCTGTAAATACCCTGAGCACCCAATGCAGTATGCTTCCAAGATTAAAGAGGTACCTTGGCTGGCAGGGGCAAAGTTTGCTCTCTCTCTCTCTCTCTCTCTCTCTCTCTCTCTCTCTCTCTATCTCTCTCTCTCTCAGTGAAGGTATGTGCAATTACCTCTCTTGGATATAGCATTAATTACCTTTCTATAATAATTGGGAGGTCAGGAGAATCCCCAAGGGAAAGAACCACTTACACTGGAGACAATGTATCTGAATCTAAGGGACACAGTAGCATGTCTAAGTCTTCCACGAGGGCTCACTTATTACTTTATGCAAAACAAGAACCTAAAATATAAATAAACAAGAACTACCATTTCCTCTGGTATGACCTCTTGTATCCAATAGAGAAAACACGTTCATTTTATGCCATAGCAATATGGATACCTAGAAAACATAAAATGAATGTAGCCACTTCCTTTTGAAAATGGCACCTGAGGTAGGTTAGAATGGAAGTATGGAAAGACAGAATTGCAAGGGGAACATGAGAGTGCCACCTGAGACAACAGGTCCCCAAAATGGACAAGCTCCCATAGTGAGCCAGGTACAGAAGTGCGTTCACAGTGGGAAGTTATCAGCCTGATCCTTTGATCAGGCATTTCATGGCCAATCCTAAGGGAGTGTGATAACTGACATGCCATATCATGCTAAGGGTGAAGAAATACATTGGCCGAGAGGCATAAACACCAAAAGCTGTCATGGAGATTCAGCTTTCTGGTCCTTGTGAGATTTATCAAAGAAATTCTGAAGAGAGACAGAGAGCATAGTGTAGAAGACAGGCAACTAATTAGAGAATAAAGTGAAACACTCTCATGGGGTGACCATGGACAATAGCCAAAGAGAGCATTGGGCCAATCTCTATTTTAGGTAGGATTTATGCCATCTCTAAAACCTTCAGAACTTACCCTATTGGGTGTTTTTCTGCTCAGGTGATTTACAGACCCATTTGAATTAACTGCTAAGGGACAGAAAGCTGGCATGCCTTTGTTCATTATCAGAAAGCCTCCTGCTAAACAGACATTTTACAAGGTGTAGACACAAAGCTATTAATGATCTTCCCCAGTAACTTCAATGTGCCATGTCTACACCAAGGGCCAGAGAAAATGCACGAGTCTCATTCTATAACCAGTCATCTGCGTCCAGATTTTCCAAGCAGTAATCATGAGGAAGGGATCAGTCCTCAGCAACATATGCAAGTTTGATAAAATATAACTATCTTTATACTTGTGGGTCCTGCAGGCCACTTCACCAATGGGTATGGAGACATGCTTATGAGCCAACCTTGCCAGCGTGTGGAAGAATTTCAGTGGAAGTCCTGAAGTCTTTGGGGGAAAATAGATAGCCCATTATTAATATATTAGAGTTTTGGTGTTTTTTTTTTTGGGGAGGGGGAGAGAATTCTTACTTCCCTGACTCTCCAGCCTGAGGTCTTCTGCTAAGCTGGTGCTGCCCCCAAAGTCCACTTTGATGCACCAGAAGGGCTCAGAAGCAGCAAAGGAAGAGATGCCCCTGCCAAGGTGTGAGGCCCTCTGATGAGGAGATGAGGCTCCCACAGTGTGTCAGTCGGGAAGTTTCCAAGAGGAAAGTAATTCCAAGGAGTAGCAGGCCCTGAGAGCAGCCATGAAGCACAGCAAGCGGTTGAAACTTCACAAGGGCAAAAAAAAATGTGCTGAGCACTTCTCCTGTGCACCTGCCTCTGTAGTCCTGAGAGACTCAATTAGATTGTCTCTAGAGGAGAACTTGCTAAGCCATTAAGGGAGAAGGGTCCAGTGGGAGGCATGTTCCTATGGAGTACCAGAGGGTGGTGACAGAGGCTGCTGCCAGGACAACAGAGCATAACTCTAGCCTCATCTGCAGTAGCTCACTGTGACTATCTTGGGTCCTCTCCATCCAGCCCACCCTAGGCTTCCCCTAGGATTTCTGGCCAGCAGGAATAACTAACCCAGGCAGATATTCCTAGATCTCCATCTGACTGTCTCCCTAATTTTCTCTTTTTCTCCTGTGAGACTAAAGTTGGGTCAGTGGACCCTCTGCCTTTTGCCAATACTCAGCTCTTAGATATAATGACAACTAACAGACAAGCTGATTCCCCAAGGGAGACAAAAGGTGTTATGACAAGAATACAGTGTTGTAAATTTTGAAATATTAAGCGTTGTGGTCCTTTTAGATAACAGTTCCCAGAAAGCAAGGGTCCCCAAACCCTGTGGAATCACCATGAGGGAGAAATGGTTCATATTCTGTGGTTTGAAGTCTCCTTCCTCCATGAATTGGAGTTACATTTGAGTATGACCATGCCTAGATTTTATGTGGGTCCTGGAGAATGAAACATACACACTATGCTGTGTGTCAGAACTTACTAAATAGCCATCTGTCAGAATAGTTCTCATGAAGAATCAGGCCTTCTCAGGCTTGCTTGCTTCCCACACAGGCTTAACAGTTGAGCCATCTCCTTTCCCCAGGAATCATCGTTCTTAAGTGAACATGCTATATTTCCATTGTTAAGAATAAATCTCCAGAATTTTAAAACGTGAAATACAATAGTATGAAATCTCAGCAACTCTGTTATGAATATAGTGAAGTAAACAATAAATAATATTAAATCATGTCATGCACAAAAGTTCTTCTTACAAGTTCTTATTAGGTATATTTTTATTACGTAAAACATCCTATCTGGACTTTTTAACCTCTTCATCAATGACATTTCGATTGTTTGACTATAAAAGCCCCTCCCCCATAAGCTCATGTGTTTGAATACTTGGTCCCAAGCAGGTGGCACTGTTTGGAAGGGTTTGGAAACCTTTGGAGGTGGATTCTTGCTGGAGGAAGCGGGTCATAGGGAGCAGATCTTGAGGATGTAGACCCATCTCTGCTTGTGTTCTCTCTGCAGTGTAATGCGGACTTCCTGCTCTGACCTGCCCTGCCTTCTCAGCCATGATGAGAAGTTCCCCTTGAAACTGTAAGCTAGACTAAACCCTTAAGTAACAGTATAGCAAGGCAAAGAGTCTGCATAGGATATAACTGTGCCTCTCAGCATAAAACACTTCTTGTAATTTACCCAATTCCTCTTCCCTTTTCCCATTCCAATTATCCTTGTTCATCTCCTATTACAGTTCCCAGCCTCTGGCAAAGTGGCACACGGATGACTCCTCAGAGGCACAACTCACGCTCATCACTGATTTGTCACGGAGTCACACTAAATTTTGCAGCTGGAATTCCCAGAACACACAACCCTTGCAGTAGCAGATGGTGACCCCAAAACGATCAGGAGAAGCAAAATGTCCCCACTGCTGATGGTAACTTTGCTTGCTCAAGGTCACAGCAACCCAGTTATCTGTTTAGAAATCCCTGATGAGAAAAGGTATCAATTTTTCCTGTCTTGTGAATGTGTCAGGAACACCAAATGTCTTGTTAAACCAATGCTCTGAAGGTAAAAAGACAGATCCTCACACTTCGAGCATCCTTAATGGTAAGGAAAGAAACTAAGTGTGTCCGAAGTCATGGAGGTCATCTAGAATCTGGCATAGTTCCACAAAAAGAGAAATTCCTAAGAATTTATGAAGGAAAGTAGATAACTAACAATCAACACCTAGGAGAACCTGTTTATCAGTTCTGAAAGATGACAGAGAAGAGGGAAATGGTGGTACCACCACAAGACTCGCTCCTACAATGTATCTAACGACTGTCAATACATGTGGGTGGGGGGAGATGAGAACCTTATCATTCCTGAATGATGGAAACTTTTCTCCCCTAGGAAATGCAATCATTGTGAATTTTATTATCATCTAACAATAGTGACTACCTTTAGTAAGTATCTCCAATGCTATGGGGCTGACTGGCATTTAGCATTAATTCTTTCTTAAGTATAAAATCTTTATTTGTTTGTATTATTATTGAAGAGTAAACAGACCTCAAAAAGCAGGCTTCTCTAACCTGACCTGAATCAAGTAACTGGTGGGCTTCTGTCAATTATTCAATATCTATAGATGGTGCCAGTATACTAGGAGAAATGTATTTATACATATTCATTTAAATATCTAGAAATCATAATTTTAAAAAGAAGTGTTAGGGCTGAAGAGATGGCTTAGCGATTAAGGCATTTGCCTGTAATGCAGAAGGACCAGAGTTCGAGTCCCCAGTGCCCATATACAGCCAGAAGCACAAGAGGGCGTATGTGTCTGGAGTTCATTTGCAGTGGCTTGGAGGCCCTGGTGCACCAATATTCTCTCTGTGTCTGCCTCTCTCTCTCTCTCTCAAATAAATAAATAAAATATTTTAAAAAAAGAAGTTTTATGCTAATTTTCCTAGTAGGCAGATGAAGAAACCAATTTAAAAATGTTGCAAAATACCTGTGATGTCTACTTGATAAGTGTATTGATAATAGGTATTTGAAACCCAGCGTGTCAGGACTTCAAAAGTCAATGCTTCTCTGATATAAAATAATGATTTGCTCTATTTCATAATCAGTCTGATATTGTTAGCAAAATCTAACTTTAATAAAGACATTCAGGTCCTGCTGTTGGAGTACAAATTCATTTGCCTTTGGTAAGAGAAATGGTTGACTATGAAGTATCTCAAAATTGTGTTTGCTGTTTAAAAATACCCCCAAAAGCACAATAATATTGTATCTGAATAAGAATGTTTAAACATTTATTATAGTTTATGGAAGAAAATAAAATCAGAAGGAGTGGAAATCGCCAAATTAATCAGTTGTGATCCACGTACACAAACACACCCAGAAGAACACATTCATATGTATCTCTCTGTATAAATGTATGCTTTTAATGTAGTACTCTGATAGGTTCTAATTAGGTTATTACATATTGAGGAAACCAGTTATTGAATTAATTGATATTTCCCTTGTAATAAGCTAGCCCTGCTAACAAAGTAAACAATTAAATAATTTAGTGAATTGCATGTAATTACATACAAAGTATGTAAGAGCTCTCTATTTTATTGTTTCTTTCATTCAGTGGGCCATTAGAAGTATTTGTTAAAGACATCTTCATGTAAACTTATTCTATGTTGCTTTTGAGTAAAATAGAGGCATGTTGCTAAAATAAAGAATATTACTATGGAAAACCATGAATAACAACTTTGGTAATGTAACATTTTATGATTGAAATCAATAATGCAACACTGGTGAAAAACTGTCAATATTTTTGAATAATTATATGTGTATGCTTTTTAAATCATTTACATTAAGGGTTTTACAGTTCATTTAATGAAACAGAGCACTGATATAGCCACATGTACTTTGATATGAAATACAACATTTTAAGAAACTGTATGTCATATTAACTGGAAGCATTTGAGGTATTTAATGTACATTTAATTTTTTACTTATCTTTTTAAACCTCATACCTTTACTTTTTATGTTTTACAGGTATGATTGTTCTGATAATATTAAATTAATACTATAATTTATAAAAAGAAGATGCAAATTAAGTAAAAATTACCTTAAAATGTACCTACCCTTACAGAAATCATAAAATGTATCCTAAATGAAATTTTTAGAAAAATAATCTATATCAGTATATTTTTGTAATGATCTTTTGCAAAAAATTGTCATTGTTTTAAAAATATGTGTATACTGTTTGACTGAAATCTCTATTTCTTAAAACAGTATAAGACAGGAAGATGCTTCAATTCATAAAATAATTACTATGCAAGCATGAGGACTTGAGTTTGGATTCTCATTATCCACCTAAAATACCAGACATAGTGTGGTGCACACCTGTAATCCCAGTGCTGGGGAAGTGGTGACAGAAAGATCTCTGGGGTCTGCTAACTACTTAATCTAGCCAATAAACTCTGCTTTCAAGGAAAGACACTGTCTAAAAAATAATGTAGACAGTGATTTGGGAATCAATCAGTGATTTGACACAATATGTCAAACTCTTACACACACACATAATTAAGTACCCATATACACATATGAGAACATATGCACACACAGACACATTAACAGTTACCTATACACATGAGAACATATGCACACATATAGATATTAACACACACCTACAAATACACATCATTCCCACATAAAACAGCACTATAATTATCATAATATGCTTGTATATATGTGCGCAAAATGACTCAATAATGGCAAACTTAGTCTTTACAGAAGGTTTAAGATAGTATTGAATTATGAATTAAAATATTATGTAACCAAGATATAAAGGCATACATGGAGTTTATTCTTCATTCATTTCTTCTAAAAAGGTAACACCCCGCAAATTTCCTGGTGAGTGGCAGGAAGATATGGAAAGAGGAGTTGATATTCTGGTCCATTTATGAGACCCTATGAATGCTATCTGATCAGACACAGCATATTCTTGCTGGAAATGTAGGTTTTGAAATGATTTCCTGTGATGTCTGTACCTCTGCATGCATACACAGCTAAAGAGGGTGCTCCTTAGCCTATCCCCAAGAATGCAGAAAATACATTCACATTCTAGGTGAGCTGCAGATAAAAGTGTTTTCCTAGTGAAAAGACTTAATTCTTTTAAGAAGCTTTAACGGTGTCTATCATCTACTGCAAACTTGGTACTTAAGACAGGTGAACAGCGGGCAGATCAAAAATCAAGTAGCCATTATCATTACCATCATTCACATTTCTCAAGACAATATTGGTGTTTTATGTATATGTGTAATAAAAGACCCACCACTAAGAGGGCCGATGGATAATTTTAGCTACCTCACAGCTTTGCCAGTGAAGGAACTCATAAAAGAGATCAGGATGCAGCATATACTCTGTCATTAGTGCAATCAGCAGAATGCTACTATGTTGCTACTATCTGTCCAATTTGTTCCAATCAGAAGCTTTAAAGAGAAAAAGAATGGCCATGTGCTTTGTCTCAGTGTATTGTCCATCACAGTGTGAATGGCAGGCCAATGGGAATAAGGTAGACCAATGTGGATCCAGACTGCAGATCAGTGCACCGACCTCCACAAGAATTCTCCAGACTTTCTGGATTTTTTATTTATATTCATGTGTGTGTTTTATGTAATGGTTTAAATTCATGACAACACATTGGAATAGAGGAATATTTATGACACATATGCAAAATGGCATTGGTAAACTGAAGATTTTTAAATATTTATTTTTCTACCTGACGACTTGCCAGAAGGCTCCAAATAATTTTCTTTTAATTTTTCTCATGGTTTATGTAGGAGTGTAAATAGCACAGTGATTTTGTGGAGTGTGCTGAAGACCTGCTGGTTACTATGGCATCAGTAATTTTTTTCAAAGTCCAGCATTAATAAACATTCAACTCTCTTTTCCACTAATGATGGTCCTTTAACAGTCACAACAGGTCTTGAGAAGGTAAAAGAAAAACTCTATGCTGTTGACTTTGAATATGAGCAGAGCACATTAAAATTTCAAGCTGAACTCTGTGTGGGTGAACTCATATCAAAATGGTAGTAAAAGAGCAAATTAAGGAAGATTTTCCTGCTGTTATTTATGTCCTTTGCTTATTATCTTCCTAGTGTTCATACACATTTTGAAAGTATAATATGTATGTGCATCTGGGTCATGTGGGATTAATATCCATAAACAGTCAAAGGCTTCTTTGACAAACATGATTTTTTTTATCTTCATGAGCATCAGAGAGAGACAAAGCTGGAAACTATGTTCAGAAGATTATAGAACTGACTAAAAACCATTGAATCACAGGTCAATCCATGTGTTTGTATTTTTTCGAAAATAGGTAAATTACATTTCTTGAAATTCTAATAGGAATAGTTAAGACGAACACATGTGAAAGCCAGAATCATGCAAGTTTCCAAGGTGTGCCACGCCACCTGAACATCAAAATGCATAAAGACACAAGACACTCAAATTTTCTCATGACTGTATGGATTAGTGAAGAGTTCAACTGAATCATTAACATGGGTACAACTGAATCAGTAAACATGTGCAGGATATTTCCAGGCAGTGGGAAATAGCTCACATATATATAAACAAAGATGAGGCCGCCTGTTGAACTTATATAACATTTGAACTCAAAGCTATGGTGAGAAGTTCTTTCCTTAAAGTAAAATGAAGAGACCTCTATGAACATAACACATGCAAAAGCTGCTGAACAAGATGGATACATTTGGAGAGATGGGACCTTGGTCACTATATTTGTGTGAATATCACTCAGTAAATAAGTATACATACTCATATGGTGTTCAGTTGCTACACACAGCTTCATTCCAAGTTACTCATAGTAAAAGGGAAATATATGAATCAATACATGGAAGAAAATGCACATATTTTAACTAGTTTTTGTTTAATTTATAAGAAAGATAGGAAGAGTGGGGGAGATATGGGTGTAGCATGGCCTCTTCCCACTGCATAGGAACATCAGACACATGCACCACTTTGTACGTCTGACTTCATGTGGGTATTGGGGAATTGAACCCAGGCCAACCAACAAGGTTTTCTTTTTTTTTTCTTTATTGTCCATAATGAGTTACATTGTTTATTGGGCCAACCATGAGTTGTTATCCCCAATTCCCCATTGCCCCCCTTCCCCATCCCCAGTCAGCTGGATATCCTCCTCCGTGGGCCGTCTGGATCAGTCTTTGTGGCAGGGGACCATGGATAGCTCATTCTTCTGCAGGGCTCTCATGTCCCAAGTGTCCAACAAGGTTTTCAAGTTAGCACCTTTAATTCAGCCATCTCTCTGGCTCCCCATAATATTTGCCATATTTTTATTCATATGTATTTCTTTTAAAGTACTAGAGATTAAATTCAAGGCCTCAGACTTGCTAGGCTAGGGCTCGATTATGGATCTATGTCATCAGTTCCTATAGTAAACCTTTGTTATGTAAGCAGGAGTGCACCCTAACATAATGATTTTAAAAGGCTAGTAGAGTAAGCATACAAACCAACGAAAGTCATTTTAATCACTCTTAAGTATAAATAAGCAGATTGTTAATGGTGTGAGCTATATTTTTAATGACTTGTGGTCCTGTAGGTTTAGGTAAATATGCATGCATTCCTGAAAACAAATGAGTAACATAACTCACCTGCATGTTATGACAGCCACACTATATATAATTGTATAGTAGGCTATACAATTTTTCTACTCCATAATAATCTTCAATGATCATTGTCATGTATACTGTATATGGCTATATTGAATCTGGCTGACATAGGCATATGGAAAACAAAGTTATCACATTAATCATTCTATTTCCTTAGATCTATTGGTCCATGTAGATTGAGTATGAGGTTTTTACTCTGATGAGTGAGAGGCCACAGTAGAAATGATGTCATTGTTTTCACAGGAATGGATAATGACTCACTGTTAATTAGCTCACTAACTATAAATTCAAGAATCTAACCTATCAACTACCTTCATCTGAAAATATCTAGTATTTTGGCTCATATATTCCTGATAAGAATAATTGCACTATATTAATAAATAGTTTTCTCAAATTTATTTCCTTGCAGTGGATTTCAAGGCTACATAGAATTTATTATTTTGTTGGAACACATGATAAATAGTATTTATGTGACCTCCCAAAGAGGTCTACCTCTAAATCCCTCAAATCATTTTGCCTTTTAAGGCAAAAGTCACTTTGCAAATGTAAATAATGTATGACCTTGAGATGGGGAGCTGCTCCTGGATGACATGGACAGGGCATAATCACTGTGGCACTTATCCGAGGTAGGCAGGAGGGTCAGAGGAATGGAAGGAACGTGAAATGCCTAGCTTCGGAGGCGAGAGGCCACAATCCAAGCATTCCCCTCATCTCCAGGACTTGAAAAAGAGAGGTCTGCTGACATCTGCATTCTAGCCTTATGAGGCCCTCATGTCAGGCTTTCAAAATGTAGGATAAGGAATGGTAGTATTCCAAGCAATATTTGTGGCTCATTTCAAAGCAAAAACTATTTTTAAAACAGCAAGAAATTATGAGCTTAAGTTACACTCTGACTTCTCTAGATATTTGGATTCACTTCTAAAAAAAATAAAAAATAAAAAAACAAATTGTTTACTGATTTTACCTTACTACCCAGAGCCTTCAGCACTTGTTGTTTCTGTCATGAACACAGTTCAAGGTGAAACTGAGGAGTACAGTACTCTTGCCCACATTGATTTTCAAGTTGTTCACAGTGACTTCTGTCTGCTGCAGTCTGCTGAAACTTCTCATAGTTGGGAAATCCAGTGTATTTGTCACAGAGCTTATCTACATATCTTCTTTGGAGCTCTGAATTTCAAATACTGTCCTTGAAATGATAACCTACCCTATATTCTGTGGAGGCATCTGGTTCTGCATGACCTGCCCTAGTTTGCTTTATGCCTGTGATTTATGTAACTTCTTTGGATTAAATTTAGGGTGTGTGTTTCTTAACATCTGACTTTCTTTTACCTCCACAGGACGATTTCCAAAATTTTCAATTCAGTGTGGGCCTTTTTCAGTATGTATGTATGTGCGTTAATATAATATATGTTTCTGTTTTGAAACACCAGAATAAAGCCAAGTTTAAATATTTTTATTTCATATATTGCTTTTAATCTTCCAATAGAATACCAACTGTGAGACTTATTAACTGTTGTGAACACAGCATTCTTATAGGTGATTAGCACTTGATCTTCTAAATTGTATTGAGTCTATATATTCCATTAAAATTCATGCTTTTATTTAGACTAACTTATATTCAAATTTATTTTATAAGCCTTTGCTTCAAATAGCTTCTGCTTTACTGTGCACAAACAGATAACTACACATAGAAACCAGTATAGTTAATTGATCTCAGAAAAGTCTGTAGGGAAGACTGGCATGTGCAAGTATATCTAAAATAGTTTTTAACTTGTCTTCTTTGAACATAACACTTCTAAATTAAGTATTGATTTTGAGAGTGAGGCTGAGTGTTCCTAAAGTGAGCTTGGTCTGCTACTTACCATGTCTCCATGATAACATGAGGAACTCAAAGGTGAATGGTAAAAGGTAAATTTTTGGAGGATGTTAAAACTTTGTAACAACTTTTTTAAATATAGGTTTTATCAAACAGGAACTTTCATTTTCATTTTGTGTTCAAAAATGTTACCTGCAAAATTAAAGAGACATGTCAATAAGAAATTTATTGATTTAGTTATACTGAGTATCATAAAAGAAATTGACTCAAAATACATGTTCTTACCAATATTGGTTATTTTTTTTTGGCTGGGTAAAAATACCTGACAAAAATCAATTGAGGGGAGAAAGGGCTTATCTCAGTTTATAGTTCTTGTTTACACTCCATCAGGACAAAGAAAACTCGGGGAAGGAGTGTCTGCAAGAAAGTGATGAATGCTCTTTGCCCCACTGGCTCTCTCCTTTTACAATTTTCAGGACTCCAGTCCCTGGATTGTGTTCTGCACAAAGTAGTTGGGTCTTCCCACGTTAATTAACCATATCAGCATAATCCCTTATGGAAGCTAAAATAATCTGTATTTCACTTCTCAGGTGATTGTAGATCCTAGGACGTTGGCAATCAGTACCAACTATCAAATTGCAATGCCCTGCGTGGTTCTCTCAATGTATAACATCACCTATTTCCAGTTCTGAATGTCTAGTTTTCCACTAGCACCCTCCTGGTCCTTCTCCAACTTTAAAAAACTTACCTCTTTATTTTTTCTTTCTCCTAATAGTCAAGTTATCTGGTAAACAAGGGGTCAGTGTAAGTCAGTGCATCATAAATTCATGTCCAAACTACCCACAACACTGAAAGCTAGGAAAGATTGTTTTGCCAACATATTTGGGTAGTCTTTGGGTCCACATCTCATTTTCCTTTTGCCTTTTTCCTTGAATTTGCCATATTTGACCTTGGTGATGTTAATATACCATAGTAAACATTGTATTTCTTCAATCAAGTTTATGCATATTGAAGGATAAACTATATGAACTTTATATTATCTTGATATTGATTTTAGTATAGTATTTCTGAACATGGTAGTTGTGTGATCAATTGATATTAAACACATTTTTCATTGTAATATTATTGTGTTTTGAAAATGAGAATTCTAGCTAGTTCCATCCACTTGGATTTAATTTCAATCAGAATATTCTAGTGTTGAGAATATGACTAACATCCTGTCTCATATGAGTATAGTATAGATATACTATCATTTCTCTCTCTCCATACATACATACATACATACATACATACATAAATGCATACCTCCCAATTGATATAGACTGTTAATAGCCAGAGTGATGTCCCCAGGAATTGTTTGTAAATGCAGAAATTGAAAATCATGTGTCATAAGGTTCTATAATATGTTAATACTTATGTTCCTATATTATTAATGTTCTGGGCTCTTCTCTTCATTTTAATTTAATATGTTGCATCAAAACTGATAGGCCTTCAAAGATTTATGATTTATAGCATGCTATTAGTACACACAAAGAAAACATTCTCAATTATTAGACAAAGTATATTACAATACATATTTATCATCATTATAAGCAGTAATTTGTCAGTTAATAAATAAATATTGTATTTGACACATGGGGTTTGTTGCATTCAGCTTTCTCATTGCTGGCTCAAGGAACCTGACCAGAGCATCTTGTAGAGGGAAAGGGTTCCTTTGGACTGAGTGACTGGAGGGGAAACTCCATGATGGCAGGGAAAAATTGGCATGAGCAGAGGCTGGACATCACCTCTGCAACAGCAGGTGGCAAACAGAGGCAGGAAGGTTTGGCAAACACTGACAAGGGGATTCCGTCTATAACACCCATATGGCCTCACCCAACAACACACCTCCAACAAGCTTCCAATTCCAAAATTGCCATCAGCTTGGGATCAGGTATTGACAACACATAAGTTTATGAGTTATATCAGAATCAAACCATGAAAGGGTTGCCATAAACAAAAAGCCTTCTGCAAAGCAAATGACAATAGAGTGAAGACGGCTTGTGGAATATTTGTCAGGGATTCATCTGACAGAGAATTAATATTCCGAAGTATTAAACACTAAAAACTACAAACATCAAAACTATAAACACTCTAATCAATAAATTGGCAAATGCATTGAATAGGCACTTTTCTAATAGATAAATGCAAATGTCCAATAAATACTTGAAAAGGGTTGAATATGTTTAGCCATCAGGCAAATACAAATCAAAGGCATGCTGAAATTTGATCTCATCCCAGTGAGAATGAATAACATCAATTAAAAAACAAAGGTGCTAGCAAGGATGTACAAAGAAAGTAGCTGTGATAGCATATTGATCAGTTAATATGGATATACTATACTTAGTGTTTCCAAAAAACATTAAAAACTAAACTACCCTATGGCCTAGTTATATCACTTCTGAGTATAAAATGAAACAACTCTAAGTCAGAGCACACAGAGAACCTTGAACCTTTATGTCTAGCAGCCCTGCCCACAACAAGCAAATTATGGGGCCCACCTGGTGCCCATGAACAGATGAATGGATAAAGCAGGTTAATGTTTCTTCAGCAACACAAAACAATATCATTATATTATTTTGAGGAAAATGGGTGGAACTGGAGAGCATCCGGATAAGGGCAAGAGGTTGGGCTCAGGAATACAAGGCTTACTTATTTTCTCTCATACGCAATCTTAAAAGAGAGAAGGCCTGAAAATAGAAGGTAACAAATGTGGAATAAAAAGCAGCCAGAGAAAGCAAAAGGCAGATGAGTGTGGAGAAGACAGAGGAGAAATGCAACCAAAGAACATAAATGTGTGAGAATGTGCTAATGAATCTCTAGGTTGTGCACTTAATAAAGTAGTGAAGTGTCCATAGAAATAGTATTTAAAATAATGAAATATGAAGAATCCGCACAACTTATTTGATCTGAATTTATTTAAATTTGCATTTACTATATGATCTTGTATGGTCTTCTGGGAGATATGTGTTAGGACTGGGTGTCTACTCTTTTGCAATTTCTTTTGACAATTTGTCTAAGTTATTTTCTTAATTTGTGAATCACATGTCCATAAAGTAGCATGGAGCTTTGTTTGTTTATAGCCATACTGACAGAAGTGGTTCCTCTCCCAATGCCAGACAATAAACAATGAAGCAACTGTTCCCTCCAAGTCCAAGTTGACACTATAAGTTTGAAAGGGAGTCATGAATTCAAGGAATTGTGAGACCAAGGAAGAAGCCAAGTCCAGCTCCAGAGGATGACCCCAGCAATGCAGAGTGACAGGATGAGGAATTCAAAGTCATTCTCTTGCTGTGCTCTGTGAGCTAAGGTAGAGTAGAGATAGATACCTGAACAAAGTCAGAAGTAAAAAAAAAAAGAATAAAATCAACAATTTACAGAAACCACACACACACACACACACACACACACACACACACACACACACACACACACACAGAAAAGAAACAAACAACAGTTTAGCTAATCCCACCTTATGTTCACTTAAAACACATACTGGTTTTATTTGGGGGAAAATCTTCTACTATAAATTCTATTTTTGAGAAAATGGTAAATGCCTTATGTAATTGTGTTAAAGTGTTGTTGGTATGTTAGGCAAGTGATGTGTACCTCTGGAAGCATGTGGCTGGCTGCTGCTATTTACGACTTTATTAGCATTATAAAGTCAAACCATTATTCCTCTTCCATATTCCTCTCATCTCTCATCGCATCCAATGACATTTGCATATGAACCATAAAGTGTTATTTGTTTTTCCTATGTCAGTAACAGGCAATCTAAGTTTATAAAGTTACTATTGTGAGGAAAACCACTTTCCTATCCAATATGAAAGTTCCTTTAGAATTTCAAGCTTATTCAGGTAATGATATTGATAACTTTATAAAGTTTCCATGTCTAACTTATGGGTTACAATGGCCATATGAATAAAACCTTGCCAATGCACTAAAAGACGCAAGACTTAGGAGGGAATCTAAAAAAGCTCTTGAGAAAGGTGGTAGAAAGTTTCCATGGGAAAATCTGCAAGAAAACCAGCACTTGGTCATGTTTATTTCCAGTGTTTATTATCTTGAGTAATAACGTCCTTAGGGAATCTCAGGTAGGGTTGTTACTTCAACTAACCAGATTTTTCCAAGAACTACTTGATTCAATCTTCCTTTGTAATTCCTGCAGTGATCTGACCAACAAAACCAAATGTAACCATAGTGCTCCTGCCAGGCAGCTCGTTTTACTTCCATTTCTGTCCATTACTCTTGTTAAATCCCCAGTGCACCACATGATGGATGGATGATTGCTTACTTTACATTCCAATATTTTCATCACATCTACTTGTCATTCCTTATATTTTATATCCATTCCTATTGTTACTAAACTAGTCCTTGTTTTTATGACAATACTGTAAGAATTTAATATTTGTGGCTTTACACTGCCTAATTTAAATTTGCAATGTTTCTCTAGCTCCTAAAGGTCAATTTAACCTGGCTTAAAGGCCTCCATAATTACTGTCATAAAAATTCTCCAGCATGTGCTGTGTGTTATAATGAGGCATTTATATCTCCAAAAGCTTCATACATGTTAGAGTAAATTAAAATGTATCAGTTACTATTTGACATGGGTCATCAATTTGAAAATAGTAGCAAAAACTCAATGTTCAAATCTATGTGATCTGAAAACATGGCTATTCCCCAGATGAAGCTTCCAGTCTTACCAGAAACAAGGAAGAGCTTTAGTTTGAAAATAAGAAAAATAACTTGAAAGTCAGGCTGAAGTAATGTTTTCTCATGTCTCTATTCTAGCAGAGTAACTGAAAACCTCAGAAGACACACATGGGGTATTCTGTGTTTAATATAACAAAGAAATCTAAAGGAAATGTAATGGAAAGTTGGTTTTCCCAGATAGTTGGGGGTCCTAGCTAATTCCAATGCACCTTAAAACTCAAGTACCCAGATTCTTGTTCTATAAAATTAAAGAATTAAAATTATAGACCAAAATAGGATAAAGTAGAGTGGGAGGTTTTATTTTTTAAAAAAAAGGAAAGAAAGGAGAAGTTACAGAGATTTCCAGACACTAGTGAGGAGAGAGAACATGGCTATGAAGTAAGGGCATCAGTGCTGGCCAGCCAAGAAAGAGGAAGAGGGAAAATCTAAGAGGGCTCCCATCATGAGAAAAAGTCCATGTGGGAAAGAAGCCTCCAACCCACCTCACCACAGTCCTGGTGGCTGTGGTGAGGGGGGGCCTTATCTAGGCCTGGAGATTCAGATGTCTCTCTGCTCAGCAGCCATGAGGGAAAGAGAGCAATCCTTCCTTTCCCAGGTGACTATATCTGCCTGGCCCAAGTGAGCAGAGAGACAGCTGGTTGGTCTACCTTTGACCAATCAGTTTCAGGATTAGGTTTGAAATCTGGTAAGAGACACCTCTCACTCAAGGGGAGGGGGTCAGGTAAGGCAAAATGTAAGTGGAGCCTGCCTGCAAGTTCAAGTTCAAGGACACTCCTGCTTTCTTTTGGGGTCCCAATCACCCTAACAATTCACAGGAATATTAGTCTTCTTTCCACCAGGCTTCTCCAGGAATGGAAAGTTTCTAATTTGGATGTCTTCTGGAAGCAGTCACAAAACAAGATAAAAAGACTTGTGGAAATTGTGGCCAGTTATGTGAAGAATAGTAATGTATTTCAACAGTGATCACTCCAAAAGATTGTTGTATTTTTTTATTAATTTACTTTTTGTTATTAATAAATAGAAACTCTGTGTTTACATGTCTTGTTTTGGTATCACCATTTCCCTCTGTCGTGTCTCTATTCCTCCATGCTATTGTCAGAATGCTACATGGGATGGAGGCCTATGAGTTGTGTTGTTTTTTTTTTGGGGGGGTGGGGGAGGGTGGGTTACAGGGGAAAATGTTTCAATATTTCTCCCATCATGGCTCTTATAATCTTTCCACCCCTCTCCCGCAAGTACCCTGAGCCATGGTTGGTGAGTTTTAAGTCCATCTTTAAGTCTACTTTAATGCCGAGGACTCAAGAGTCTCTCTGTTGCTACTTTGGACTGTTGGGAGTATCTTTGTAGTCTGTCATCATTACCCTTTGTGCAGGTTGCTGTGCTTTCTGTGGAAGCAGCATGCTTGCTCGGCTCCCCACTTCCACTGTGATTTCACCTGGGTCCTAGCTGATGTGTTCGGAGTGGTTCATCTTCTTTCTGGAGTCAACTATCATTTCAGGTCTTGTTGGTAGAAGGATTGTCCACAATTCTTGCTGCCTTCTGAAAAATACAAACAGATTCTCCAATTGAGAGTGAGATCAGCATAGGTTAAATTGGAACAAACATTATTAATTTAATGTGATTATACTGGGTGTCTTTAGGCCCATAGTTGGTGGAGGCTTCCCCTTGGAGTCAGGATTATTGGTCTCCATAAGAATTTGCCTTGGATACCAGGTCCAGATAAAGGTTATTTGCCTCTGAATGGATCTCTTATCCAGAGAGCCATTAATTACCTGCCTAGGTTAGGTGCCACTATTCCACAGGTGAGTAATTCTTGCCATGCTGGTCTCTATCAAAAAGCAGTGTCCCCTCCTATCTCCAAAAAATTGGCCAATCTCCCAACATCGTGGGCCAATTTCCCTGTCAGCTCATGTAGCACTATTGACAACATGAAACTAGGATGAAAATAGAATGAATATAAAATAACTTGCTTTATAGCTAATACACACCAATTGATCATCAAGGCAATGTCAATCATAACTTAAATGAGAATCCTTATCTAATTATCTCAGAATACAAGATGATTAATCCTCCCATCACTGACAACTTTTTAAAAAAAATAATTTATTACCCTGATTTATATGTAGACCTATAATGCTGTACTCATAAACAAAGAAAAAAGTGGATTATAAGTGTGGAAAATAAAGTGTTGTTCCTCAAAGGATAGAGGGTTTCAGTTAGAAGATGAATAATTCCTGCAGCAATAATGTGCATCAAGTAGAGTATGATTAATAATTTGCTCTTTGCTTCAAATTATCTGGCAAGTATTAATTGTTCTCATTGCATACGCTTGCACAGATATAAAATAGGTAAATATTATGATAATGTATGCTAATTACCTTTATTGTGTATTCTTTCACAATTTAAATGTATGCCAAAACATCACAGTATACATTGTAAATATAAGTGTATTTTATTTGGCAATCATACTTCAATTTAAAAAATACCTCTTATCAAATCCAAACAACAACATGAGAGAATATGAATGAACATGTATAAATGTGATTACTTTTCTTAGTGATCCTGAGCGACATGCAGAAAACTGTGTAAATAATCGACATTTCACACTACCTGTGCCATCTATTGTGGTTATTAGGACTCTGCTAAGAATTTTGGGACCTTGCTAAAAAATTAATGGGATTTTATGTAATAAAATATGACACGGTCACTCATTGGATCTGTAATATAATTGTCGTCTATACTGGAGGACTTCTAAGTCATTTCCCTGTGTTAACCAAGCAAAGAATGGAAGTTGGCATTGAGTAGGTGTTGGTGTGTCCACCTGCATTTATGTAGGCACACCTGTTTAATTTTTCTTTCTCATTTATTTAAAGACTTACTCCATGTTATGGTAGTTCAAATCATGCCCTTCTTTTGTACATTTTAGAATGCTGTCAAAGTGATACTCATTCAATAGAAGCTGTGCTTAAAGTTTAAAAATTTGATCTGCTCTCTGATTCAGGTCTTGGGTTCCTTAGTTGCCTCAGGGAGTTATACACACCAGGCATCCCCACTAGAAAAGGTTACTACATGCATAAAAATACATGTACCGAATACCCTTTGATGATTAAGTATAACTCAAGTTTCAAAAGTAAATTACTGCAGATAAACGAATCCCAATATAAGCTTGTAGAATGGTGCTCCTGTATTACTCATTTAGTTTGGATACAGTTATAGCATTGTCTTTACAATTATTCAAACCTGACAAGTTTATTCAGTGCTGTGACTAAATTGCAGGAAACCTGTTACAGAGGCATCACTGTTTTAGATGTCTAGGTTCCTTTAGAGAACAGGAAATTGCAGTAAAAATCAAAGTTGGAAGGACACTGATAAGAAATATGGTGTCACCTTCCATTACTGACATAACCATGTACTAGAAAAGTTAAACAGCTTGGCCAATATCACAGAACAATTTCTTGCCATGAACCAGAACTTTTTAAAATTTGTTCTTGTCATAACAACATGCTAGCTACAAAAGTTGCTTGTTACTCTGTCATGATTAAGAGATTTCACTTTTCAGCATATAGTAATACTGCTGGTTAGAGAAATTATTTTGATTTACACATACTTAGGAGCAAGCAATTATTCCTCTTTCTGGCAGTCTACATCTGCATATCTAAAGGCACAGTCAGGTCCTAAGGGTGCTGGCTCATTACAAAGCATGTTACAGTAAAAATTACTCAGGAAAAGAGGGGAAGAAAAAGCTGCAAAGTCCAATATACCTTTGCATAATATCTTTATACTGTTAAATGTACTCTTGATCAATATTACATTTCAAGTCATCCCACTTCCAGTTTATGAAAATGAATTTCAGAATATACTAAATCAAGGCATTGACAGCAGGTCGGGGATATTATAAATGACCAAGATTACCACACTCAGTTTCTGTCATAATTTTCATATTATTATGTTAGAATAATGTTCTTTTTCATATGTAAGACGAATCAATTTGGTACAACTATGAGTTTCATTCCATTGTGATATCTAGAACAAAGAAATACACAAATTGTAAGAATATGTTTTAACAAAAATCAGAAAATATTTCATTTCTAGCAAATTATGGTGTTTCACATGGAAAAGTAAATATGATCATTTATTAGAAATATTTCTTATTTATTTCAACTGTTCTGAAATAAATAAGAAACATTTCCTACTTATTTCAACTATCCTATTAAAGGAGAAGCAATTAACAATAATAAAAGATGGCCCTATTTTACATGGAAAATCTATTGTTGAGACAGAGAATTTTATCCCATTGACCTAATCCAAAAAATAAACATTTGACTTAAGGAAACAGAAGAAATGAGTAATTCATGCTTCTCTTCTACTCATCTGAAAGCCAGTGTGTATCCAGATGACTGTATAAGCTAGCATGCTGTAAGTGGAACATGATTACTTAACAGCAAGTTATGCAAATGCAATATTCTTTTGAAAACATGTGTAAGTGAAAGTAAACTGATTTCAAGTCATTGAACTAAGTATGCTGTTAACAAAACTTATCTAAGTTTTAGAAATTAGCTTTAAAGTCAGTGAGAGATGGAGATGTGCTAGTTTTGCTGTGTAATAAAAAATTTACTCTATCCTCATAATATTTTCACCAAGTGTGCATTTTATTGAAATTAATCTAAAAGGTAAAGTTAGGCATGCTGTTATTTATGAAAATATATAAATATAATTTTGAATACATCAAAACACAACCAACTACTTTATAAAAGGCATAGAAAATAAATTCAGCAATCCACTGGTAATAAGCCTGAGTATAATATCTGATTTGCTTTACTAGTATATTACTTCAATATAACATATTTATATGTTATAAATTTTATTTGTTAGAATTAAAATAAAAACTTCCACAGCTAGAGAGATGGCTCAGTGGTTAATGTGCTTGTCTATTCCCCAGTATCCATGTAAAACCAGATTCACAAAGAGGCAGATGTATCTGGAGTTCACTGGTAGTGGCTGGAGTCCCTCATGTGTCCATTCTCTCTGGCTTTCTCCCTTTCTCTGTCTCTCTGCTTGCAAATAAATAAATAAAACATTAAAACAAAAAATTTGAAATCCAACAATTGCAGGAAAATTAATAAATGTGAAAAGGATTAATCTTTTAAATACCATATTTCTTATAATTAATAAATTATATAGAATGAAAGTAAATTAGGTTGTGCTATATGACTAAAACCTAGGAAGCAAATTAAAGTGTGTATTAAACTCATGGTAGTACAAGCCAGTGTGAAGGAAAAAAAAAACTTATGTAAACATTCCAAAAGCACTACTTTTGAGTATGGAATTCCTGAATCATGCCATAAATTTCAAATGCGTGTAACAAGGGTTCTTCTATAGACAGCATATTGTAAAATCAGTATAATAATGTGTAAAAATGTGTTATGTTTAAGTGCAAGAGCATAAATAATGCATTCATTTTCAATTTGGGTGTTCTTTGATTATGTGGACCATGTTCATAGCAAACCCCTTCACAAACAAACAAAAAACACCAAATAAGTATTCATTCTGGTAGAAGTAAATTCAGGTTATTATTTTTCTGGTTGTTACTGCTTTATCAAAATTATAATATTACATAAAAATGAGATTGAGTAGAGATAATGTTAGATACCGAGACCCGTGAATTAAATGTACAAAGTCAATAAAGAATTTACTGAGCCAGAATTCTTCATTCTGGCTAGGCCAATGAAAAGTCTTCAGAAGGAGCACAGGCTGTCCTATTGTCCCCTTGTATTTGCAGATATGCATAGTGTGGTGGAACTGGGAATTTGGGGAAATAAAGTTTCAAGGATATAATTCACCAGTGTTGGGACCTACACATCCATGCTGAACATCACAAAGAGCTCTCCCAATTCTTCCAAGCACTACATACCATCATCCCAATCCATCTAGCACCATGACACAGCCCAGACCATCTCCTCTAAGTATAACCTCACCAAAATCCCAAGCACACCACACAAAGTAGCCCATGCATACTGTCCACCATATACCTGAGCTGATCACACAAGATAAACCACTTATTTGACCTTAAGAAAATCTTTCATCCCCAAATGCGCAGATAACAATGAAAAAAGAACACACAAGCTGAGGGACACACACCAAACCTGACAAGCCCCATTTTGGAAGTAACAGGTGAAATTATGAGAGAGAGAGAGAGAGAGAGAGAGAGAGAGAGAGAGAGAGAGAGAGAGAGAGAGAGAGAGAGAGAGAGAGAGCAGATGCAATCCTAAAATGAGATGATAGTATGCCCAGGATGCACTTACATGTAGTCTATGATGAAGTTAATGCCAGAAACGGAAGCAAAAATGGACAGTAGCTTAGGAAAGGTATGGAATCAGCTCACAAGCTTTGCTACCAGGCTTAACACAATTGAGGAGAAACAGACAGACACTGGTAGATCACTGAGTGAACTAAAGGCAAACCAGTAAACAGAAGATCTCAAAAATCAACCGGCCCAAACCTAGGCAAGGCCAGGTGAGGGAGCAGTGCCTATGCTCCCCACTATGCATACCACGACCCCACCCACTGTCTCCAAGTTCCAAATAAGGTCCAGACCCCAGCCTGCTACTGCTGCTGAAGGTTTGAACACCCCCCCACACTGCCTGACACCAGAGGAACCAAATAAGTGCCAAAACCTCACCAGTCTTTGCTACAATCTCAAGGGAGGTCTCTGCTACTGGTGAGGGCCCAGAAAAAAAAAAAATCTCTCATCTGAACATGGGTGGATCACAACACAAGAAGAACACACAAAAAGAGAGCCCCACACCATGTTTGCCCAGCCCTACTTTGGAAGCCCACACTAAAAATTTCAAAGAGCACAGATTTAATCCCAGTAGGAGATGACAACATATTCAGGACATCTCTGCATGGATTTATATCCGGATTATTAATGAAAATGGGAGCAAATTTTGAAAATGTAAGTGGAAATGTGCAGAATCAGCTTGTAAGCTTTGCCACTAGGCTCAATATGTTGGAGGAAAAACATATGGATTTTGCTAGAACAGTAAATGAGCTAATGGCAAAACAAAAATCAGAGGAGCTCAAGAATCAGCTGGCTAAACTAAATGAAGACATAATAAAATACAAGGATGAGTACCAGGAAGCTTTCAGTAAGACAACATTTGAAATGAAAATGCAACTCAACAAAGACATTGAATCCATTCAAAAAGCTTTGTTGGTAAAGTAAAATCAAAAGGAGATATTTAAAACATTTCTAGAATCTCCCATTACCAGAGTTAGTAGCATGAAAGATAGAACCTCAGACATGGAAGAAAAAGCAGAGGAGATCGCCAAACCCAATCTAAAGATATGCTACAAAACTATAGTAAAAAAAAAAAAAAAAAAAAAAAAAAAAAAAAAAAAAAAAAAAAAAAAAAAAAAAAAAAAAAAAAAAAAAGCAGCATGGTAACTGGCAAAAAAAAAAAAAAAAAATTGAGAGACCAATGGAACAGAAATGAAGATCTTGTCCTAAGCAACTATAATTACTTAATATTCGGCCATGAGTCCAACAATATTAACTGGTGTAAAGATAGCCTCTTTAACAAATGGTGCTGGACAAATTGAATAAACACTTGAAAAAAAATGAAACTCAGTCTTCTCCCCTCCATGTGCACAAAAAATCAAATTCAAATAGATCAAACACCTCAACAGAAGACATGAAGCTCTGAAAACCCTTGAAGAAAAATTAGGGGAAACTCTCTATGAGATAGGAATAGGCAAATGTTTCCTGAACAAACCTCTGATTACCCAGGAAATGCAATAATCATTTAACCAATGGGATCCCATCAAGCTAAAAAGCTTCTGTACAGACAAACATACCATGTTCAAAGCAATTAGACCATCATCAAACCTAGAGTTAATCTTTGCCAGATACAGCCCAGATAGAGGTCTAATAACTAGAACTTGTAAAGAGCTCAAAAATTAACTAGTAAATTATCAAACAACCCTCACAAAATGTGGAATTGAACTCAACAGGGAATTCTCAGAGGAAGAAATACAAACTGATAGCTCTCTTTGAGAAAATGTTCAACCTCATGAATTATAAGGGAAATGCAAATCTAAACAATAATAAGAATCTACCTCACTCTAGTCAGAATGCAATCATTAAAAGATGCAATTATAAACCACAGTCATTCAATCAACACAGGATAGGCCATTGAGACAGAAACCAAGGATTTTCGAAACAAGGACCTCTAAGCTCGCAACATTAAAGCAGCCTTATTACTCACCCACCACGACTCAGGGAACTGAGCGGAAGAGGGGGCGGAAAGATTGTGAGAGCCGTGGTGGGGGAGACTGTCCGGAGGCATGGCACCCATCAGTAACAACACACTTGGGCCAGGAAGACCGGGATGAGTACTAAGATATACAGGATCCCTTG
>PVHP010022210.1:0-28653 GCA_004024765.1 Zapus hudsonius
TTCCCCATCCAACTCCCCTTTTCCTGATCTACTAAATTAGAATAAATGTGTAACTAAAATTTAATTCTGTCCCTGTGTACAATTCTTTGGCATTAGAGGACAAGAACTCGGAGTAGGAGGAGGGGGAAGGGAGGATTCCAAAACTCTCTCTCTCTCCCCGCGTTGCTTACAATTATTAATTAGCAGCAACCCGTATCATCAGCACTCACTAAGACAGCAGAGCGGAATCCCAAGGTCAAGGCCAGCCTGAACTACAGAGCAAAGCCCTGCCTCAAAAACAAAACAAAGCAGGGTGTGGTGCAAACCCTTCATCCCTCACTGGGAGGCAGAGCTACCAGGATCACTGTGAATTCAAGGCCAGCCTGAGACTACATTGTGAATTCCAGGTCAGCCTGAATTAGAGTGAGACTCTACCTAGAAAAAAGAAAACGAACAAACAAAAAACAAAATATTCTGAGTATGCTAACAATAGAAGCAGTGAAATTTGCCTCTACAATTGTCTGGAATTTTGAAAACTAAGTCTTTCAAATATTAGAGGAGTCATACCTGTTTTCCCATCTCTTTATTAACCATGACATTTCAGAAGTCTTGAATTGTTCGAAAAAATACTAAGCAGCTAGGCTGGAGAGATGGCTCAGCGGTTAAGGCACTTGCTTCTTGTGCCTAAGGCCCCTGGTTCAATTCCCCAGGACCCACATAAACCAGACCCACAAGGTGGTGGCCCTGGTGTGCTCTCTCTCTCTCTCTCTCTCTCTTGATATGGTTTACTGATAATTAATATTCGTATGTGACACGGGGAGAGAGAGTTTTTAATTCTCTCTCCCCTTAATCCAAGTTCGTGTCCTCCGATGTACAAAGAATTATACACAGGGACAAGAATAATTCTTAATTACACATTTATTCTGAAACTTAATTGATTGGGAAAAGGAAAATGGGATGTAAAGGTCGACCAGCCGCCACGTGGTCTGTGAGTTTACAGGAAAGTGCATGAAATCACCCAACAAATCATAAAACATACAGAAAGGCACATAAATTCACCAAAAAGTGAAGAAAAGAAATCACACACATGTTGAAGAAATTTTCCCTTCCCCTTCCCCCTCCCCCTCTCCCTGACCTCGGTATCAAAATCAGGGAGCGGGGAGAGGTACACTCACCAGCCCGGTTTCAAGAGCTTCCCAGCTGCAGCCTAGACAGAAAGGCCGAAGCCCCTGGAGCTAAGGATTTCTTTGGGGAGGGAGTGGCGAACCTTGGCCTGGGAATGTCACGTGACAATGAGGTCATCTGTCTGAGGCCACATTCCTATCTACCTGTGGGAGGGTCTTGTCTCCTAATCCTTCTCACTCTCTCTATCTTTCTCTCTTTCTCTCTGTATCTCTCTACTTGAAAATGAATAAATAAAATATTTAAAAAATACTAAGCAGCAGAGTAAGAATATTATCTTAAATAATCTCTCTAAGGAGTTTTTCTGTCCCTAGTGCAGTGAGAGCTCTGAGTTTTCATAAATACTTTAATTTATTCATTTATTCATTATTAAATATTATGCAAAGTTTCCAAGACTCTTTTCAAGTACAAGGGCAGTCCTCATGACCAAAAGAAATAGAAAAGCATTCTAAATCTACCTTTCTGCTCTGTTGAAATTACAAAGGAAAGTGTCACCATCTCAGTGGTCTGCTGTGAGAAACCGTAGGTGAGAACCATGACAGCCTATTCTGTGAGTTTAAGTGAAACAGACAGGAGGACAAAGGGAGACTATTGTGCAAACATGAGCCATTTTGCAGATCCTCTTCTGCCCTTAGGAGCTTGGTACAATAGGAAAAGTTGTGTGTGGGTGTGATTAATGTCCTTATAATTAAAACTGAAAATATTTATAACCAGATAAGGTCCACAGTGTCCAACACTCAAAGAATAATATTTAAGAGTCAAGAGGCAGCAGGAAAGATTCAGGCTTTTTCAAGGGCCCACGTCTTAAGGAGATGGATGCCCTGTCATGCTCAAAGCTCTGAGGCACACCTTCAGTAGGAAGGGAAAGGATGTGCACTGAAGTAGTAAGAAGGGGAAGGTAGGCTTGTGATGAGTGGCCCATTAGTCATCAGTGTCTGTCTCCTTTTGTTACTTTGGCCAAATCATTTCAACTGACCCTGATCTGCCATAGTCTGCTCCTGAACTGTCCATTTTGTTTTTCTGGGCCACCCATCTTTACTTAGCAATGCCAGTCCTTGACCTGTAGGAAGGTCCATAGCTTTAAACCAAGGACTTCCTACTCTGTGAAAAGTATGGATAGCTAGGAAACAACATATATATAATTTATATAACGGAAACAACATAACTTGTCTACAAATTCAACTTCTCAGCAGCTTACATGCTTGTCATGGTTTGATCCAGGTGTCCCCCACAAACAAATGAATGTGTTCTGATAGATCGGTCCTCAGCTGATGGCAGTTTGGGTTTTACAACCTCGATGAAGCTGTGTTGTCAGGGGCGGGCTTATGGGGTTATAAGCCAGCTCCCCCTTGCCAGAGTTTGGCACACCTTCCTGCCGCTCTTTGCAGTGCTGTGGCAGGGGTGATGTCCAGCCCTCTGCTCATGCCATCGTTTTCCCTGCCAGAATGGAGTCTCCCCTCGAGTCCGTAAGCCAAATAAACCCATTCCTCCACAAGCCGCTTTTGTTTGGGTTCTCTCTGCGCAGCAACTAGAAAGCTGACCGCAACAATGCTTCACACTGTTAGTGTGTGAGGAATTGAAAAACAACCAGGAACATATGGACAAGCCCTTCAGGAGTTCAGTCTGTGCCAAACATATTAAGAACATGTTATGCTGACTACAGCATTTGATAATTTTTTGTATTTTATCCCTCTAGTACTAGGAGCTCAAGCAATGTTAACAGGTCATTATTATAATGAATTCCTTGTCTGACCTTAGCCAGAACTGTGTGCAACTGAATAGAAAGGCATTTGAGAACTTAAACCATTACCTAAATGATGGGATTTCCCAGTTAAGGCCTTAACTGTATAGTTTCTCAGAAAAAAATTAGTTCACATATATCTACAGATTAGAAAAAGAAAATAAAACAATACATATAGTAAAACCTTCTGGGGTACACTATTTTTTATTTTATCTACTTTTGTTTTTCAAGGTAGGGTCTTGCTCTAGCCCAGGCTGACCTGGAATTCCCTATGTAGTCTCTCAGGGTGGCCTTGACTCACAGCAATCCTTGCTACCTCTGCCTCCCGAGTGCTGGGACTAAAGGCGTGTGACCCCACACAGGGCTTCTTATTTTTACTCAAAAAGCATGTACACAACTTAGTTCCAACAGAGCCCCATTGTTTTGTCAGCGGATATACCCCATCCCCTGCCCTAGGCCATGTGGCTCTCAAAGAAGCTATTCCTCAGCCATATGGTGGGTGCATCTTCAAAGTGAAGCCAGTGGGACCTTCCATCCTAAGACCTTCCATCCTTGAACTGTGTTGTGAGAAGATGCAAGGTACAAGAGACAGAAACAGTTGGACCCTGCATTTGATTTGTAATGCCCTGATGGAAGAGAGCAAGTATGTCATGCTGCCTTGGTTCTTGCTGGTCTGACTACTCAGCGATCCACCAGCCATAGAAAGCACACAAGAGACACAGACCACAAAGAAATGCTGTTCTGTGTGTCCACACACTTGTGACCACAGAACAAAATAGATCAGGAAAAGGCTAGGTTTCACAGAAGACAGGGCCCAGGAGAAATATCCTACACTAGAAATCCAGCAAGCTAGCTTGGCTGACCCAAAGCACTACAATTTCAAGGCAGAATGATCTCTGCTTTCTCATAGGTGAGTCCTGGTTCAGTTTTCCTCCCCATCCTCCCCATGCCCATTGTGTCTCTCAGGAGTGGATAAGTCTGTTACTCACAAGAGTAGTGCATTCTCAGTGATTGACAGGACTGCTCATTTCCCAATGATTTTTTAATTAGATGTTCACATATATTCCAAGCTTAATGCTAGCAATAGTAATTTCAGCATTTAGACTTTAATACACTGAGACATTTTGTTGTCTCTTATTTCTGAAGGAGGATTAAGTGAATAAAATTCAATATGGACCTCTATAAACATAACGAGAGAAGAAGGATTTATAAAGATATTTGGATATTGGGAACCAAAAGGCCAAGTGCCAAGACAAGACATTTTTACTCAATTCAAATCAAATCACCCTCCCCATTCTAGTCATCCTTCATCTTCCTTAGATAAGACCCAGATCAAGTCATTTAGCTCAAGTGTATATGGTGCACTGTTGGACATGGGGACATTAGCTAGAAGACCAGCACAATAGTTGTGGTGAGAATTAATGAAAAATATACCTAGACTTTACATACAAGTGTTACGGACATGGCATTCAAGGAAAAGAAAATAGAGGGAGAAGGAGGATTCAAAAATGACAAGTCGAGAAATAGGAAAAACAGGGTGGCTCTAAGGCTTGAGACTTTCTGTTGTTAGTAAAAGTTTGGAGTATGCTAGGAAGAGCTTCTTCAATGCAATGGATAATTGAGTTTAATTTTAAGAGATCAAATCACTTATGAGGCATTCTTCTGGCTGCAACTGGCTATATTGGGGGACACTACAATTTAATAGCAATTGCAGTCACACTCAAATTAGTTTGCAGGCTCACTAGCTTTGTATTAGCCCATTGGGTCACAGAGACCACACTTGAATTGGTCATCCCTCCTGGCAGGTAGTGAGTGTTAAATATGTAGTTGATCAACACACGTTGTTTGGGGCCACTCAACATCCAATTACCAGTAGTTGAGCTAAATTACCACTCATTCTCTTCAGGAAATATGTTCTTTTTCCTGTGTGTGTTTCTTAGTGTGAATTTTCTTGAGATGTCCTGTCTTTCTCTGACCAAGAGAAAGGGACCTAAGCTAGGCTAATATTTCTTTCTTTCCACATCTTGAACTTTTAATCAGCTGAGAAGAGCTGCACAAATAGCTTTTCTGTTCTAAGATGGTATCTTTAAAAGGTTATTTTTTTTCAGTGCTTGGGATGAAACCCAAGGACTTGGACATGATAGGCAAGGACTCTACCACTGAACTATCTTCTCTAGCTATTAGCTTCTAAAACAGAGTTGTACTATGTAACTAGTCTCAAACTCTCCATCTTCCTGTTCCTGCCCCCTGAATGCTGGATTGGAGGTATGCACTACCACACCCAACTAAAAGATTTCCTATCCATTTTTACTGCATATGTGTCCCACGAATCCTGGTTCCTGACTTTAGTGAAACCCAGTTTTCCACCCTTAAAGAAGTTTCCTGTCCTAGTTAAATATCATAGCTGGTGTGTCAATTACAAAAAATTTAATGTAGAAATAATCATATGATCAGCACTTATCCATAATCTCTTGGCAGCCCTATTTCATCCAATCATTTAAAGCAATACAATCTAATTTATATAGATATAGATACTATATATATATATACAGAGTATATAGTCTATATACTATGACTCAGTTTTGGAAATTGGGTAGTATTTCTGCACAGTTTATATTAGGAAGTAATTCACCTCTATTCTGGATCTTGGCTCTAAAAATTATAACCAAAAATCTTTTTTTGTTTTTGTTTATCCTCATTGCCCAAAATTAGATACATTGATTGAGTAAATATTGTACTTATATTCCCATTTTCCTCCTCCCTGTCCCCAATCCCCTAGGTAATGTCCTCAGTGGACATAAGGAACAATCCATGTGGCAATGAGTTATGAATAGCACAGGAGGCAACAAGGTTGCCCCCCTTTATGAACTGTAGCTAAGGGGGGTAATGTCTCTGGATATTCTCCCCCATTGTGGCTCCTACAATCTTTCCACCCCCTCTTCCACTCAGTTCCCTGAGTCATGAAGGGCTTAACCTGGGATGACTGATTGGCTGTGGTTATAGGTCCAACCAAAAATCTTGACTAAAGAATGCATAGATGTCGATAGAGGTCAAAACACTCCATCCCGGGCTGGAGAGATGGCTCAGCGGTTAAGGCACTTGTCTCCAGTGCCTAAGGCCCTGGGTTTAATTCCCCAGGACCCATATAAACCAGACCCACAAGGTGGTGGTCCTGGTTCTCTTTCTCTCTCTCTTTCTCTCTCTCTTCTCTCTCTCTGTATCTCTCTGCTTGAAAATGAATAAAATAAAATAAAGATGTTTAAAAAAAAGAAAGAAAAGATCATTCTAAAAAAAAAAAAAACACTCCACCCCATTGATTTCAAGCATGCTGGGACAGGCAAGTTCGGATGTGATAACCATTGTTTGAATCTCAGCAATTCAACCCAGTTCTGTTTAAATGACTGTATCTCAGTTCCCAATCCTTTCTCTTCTTTATCTCAGAAGGACTCCATGATTTGGTGTTAGTATCAAAAACATAAAAATCAGCAAGCTATGACATGCCATGGCTATTGGTACTATGCTCCCAGTGATTGAAGGCCTGGTGGGCATGATTGTCGTGGTCATAAACTGTGAGATAGATGAACTACCCTCCTTACAGAATGTGTTTAGTTTGTGTCGGCAGGAATTGGGGAAAAAAAGAGAACTCTTCTACTGATTAGATTGCAAATTGTACAGAACTTTATTTGGCTGAATGTACCTAGGAATGTGAATATTTGAAGAACCAGTAAGTTTGGGTGCTCATAAGTTTTATATAGACCCAGAGATGTGTTCATTATAGCCTTGTTTATGATTGCAAAATTGGAAATAACTTGTGTATCAAAGAGTGGAAAGAATGGATAAAGTAAAATACAGTATGCAGTTATGCGTGTTTTTAATAAATGAACCAGACTTATTTGTATAAACCATGCATAATTCACAAGCAACAATGAATGAAAAAGCTAGTAACAAAGTGATATAGAGAATAGCTAGAGTGTGATAGCAGTATAAAATTTATAAAAATATATACAGAAACATTATATGTGTATATTCATGCATGTTCATATTTGTGTGCATAAATATGCATAAAATAAAAATGGCTTTTGAGACAACTCATGAGCTTCTTAGCATTGTTTTTGAGAATAGGAGAAAATATTGGAAGTGGAGGGAAATGAAGGAAAATGAAGACTTTAACTTCGTATTTTCTTATAGACTTATTTTTTTTATTTTACTTTGTCTTTAAAATATACTTAAAAGACATTTTTAAAATTCCCATTATCTTTTTTGGCTACACAGACATAGCCAATGATTTCCCATGTTTATGTTTTCAAAATAAAATCTCTCAAGTTACCACTATGATTCAAGATGTTTGATAGTTATTCTTCAAAAAAAATACATACCATTTGCCAACTACATATAAGGCACTAACTTGGTGCCATATGAAGGAATAACAACGTTTAAGACATGATTCTACCCTCAATAATTTTGTAACTTTAAGATTTAGAAGTACCTATTGAGAAAAGTCTGTGTGGGTTAGAGCATGCCTCATTGTAGAAGTATTTTCAATAGACTTATGAAATGAAGTTATTATATTGTCATGAAATAGATGTAGGTGGGCTTCTCTCTATGAAAACATAACAGGAAATGCATAACCTACAAAAGGTTGTTAGCGTTGGATTGGCAATTTCAAGGGGAATTATTCCCTTAAAAAAACTGATCATGCATTGCAGGCTTCTTCCCTGAACATATAAAGTGAAATGCTATGTTTTTTTTTAAAGTCTCCTTATACCAATCTTTTTGGGCAACATGTTCACTGTATAAAGGAAGTTATAGGACAAATACTTCTTCACTTGAGGGAAATCACTACTGGCATATAAAGAGAAAACCCAGCACACATAGAATCTTGAAGCTAAAAAAAAATCATCCTAATAACTCCATAGCCAGCTCAAGGATCCAGGTGGATAAATTCTATCCAGGATAAGATAGAAAGACTTATAAGACTAGTAAAAGACTTCCTTGGACGTCTGTCCATTGCAGTTTCCACAAGCAGCTATGAGTAGATATAACAGGAAGCCTACAGATGATTGGGCATGCCTACAGAGGGAGGAAAGTTGAAGAGTACTGGCTAAATGCTGTCTATGAAATGATGTGTGATAGCTCTGCTCAGACTTAAAAAGAGATGGGTCAGCCTTGGAAGAAAGAACAGAATTCATAGTGTTGTCTGTTTTATTCATAGAGAAAAAGCCAAATTTATCACTAAATGAGAAAAATAATTGATGTGGGGAGTCTAGAGGAATTTTTCAACCACTGATAAGAGAGACTAGGAGTACTTGTGTCATTAGTAGAAAATCACTGAATGTTGATTGACTGAGGCCCTGGAATAAATATTCAATGTATTGATTATGCATGGATCCTATAGGGTATCAGAAGGAGTCTAAATCTCCAGTAGATACAGTACATTAAGTCTGAGGGATTAATTCTCTCAACAAAATGGCTTTGGATATGCTTTCTCAACCCTACTCTCATTCTCTTTCCTGGGGAATCTAGTTCCAATATAGAAAACACATGATCAATTGCAGAGAGGTAAACATTTTAACAGGTCAGGTTGCATGAGGAGCGTGAGAAAACACTAAAAAGGAAAGGTCTCTGAAACAGAATCAATGACATTTGTGGTTCTTTTCATCAGTCAGTGAGGTGTATTCTTCAGTTTTTGATCCCTTCTCAACTCTCGTCAGTGATAATTATAAGTTACTATCTCTAAGTGTTTATTGTCATTTTGGGTTCTAAGGTCTTCCCCGGCGGGGGGGGGTTATCCCCAGTATCATGAGGCAAAGGAGACTCCTAGGCTGCTCCTGGTCTAATATTGGTGCATACTTGGCTCAAGGAAAGGGACTTTGAGACAAAAGTCCCTGAAAACCTGTTAATACCCTGAAAATCACAGTGTTCCTAGGCATTCAGATGTGTTCTGTTCTCAAGGCTTTCTCTATTTGGCCAAACTGGAAGGTGCTGAAGAAAGAAATAGGTGAAGAAGCAAAGACCTAAAAGATGCACATGAATTTCCATCTGGTATTTCAAAAAGACAGACAGAGAGAGAGAAAGAGAGAGAGAGAGAGAGAATTTCAAACTGTATGTGAGAAAAGAGGCAATTCTAAAATTTTTCAAAAATTAAGCAAAGACCATGAAGTGCTTCAAACTAATATATACTAAAAGTAATTTACTTTGTGAAGATAAGATGATCTTGTTGCTAGGTAACAGGCACAAGACAATGGTGAGTCATATTTGACTAATATATGTAGTTTCGTAGTACAGTTGATGCTTTGGGTAATGCAGAATTGTCTGCTTAATCCTTGGAGGTATTTTTCTGGTGTACCAGCTTGTATCTGATGACTGCAAGATTTCAGATGTTAATGTCTAATATACTTAACTACTCCCATGGACAGAGGCAAAACTTGATTGTCTTAGCAGTGTAAATATGGTGTATTGTGATGTGAAGCAAGGATGCGCTCCATCACCCACCTAGCAAAGAAATTTAGTTGTTGCTTAAAAATGAAACTCATCTTACAGGTGATGACAGATGATAACATGTATTTCATAGTATAGCTTCTTTCCCCATAGGAATATGAACACTTCATTTTATAACCCTTAAGATTTCCATTACTACTTATGCATGTATTTATTCTAGGTCATCATAGACTTTAGAATTCTTTTTTTTTAATTTTAACTTGTTTATTGTTAATAATTAGATACATTTTATGAGCAAGTTTTGTGATGGTCCTCCTACTCTCCCCCTCCCTGTCCCCAACCCTCTGCAGGTCCTCCTCTGTGAGATTGCTGGACTGGATTAGTCCATGGAATATGGGGTTATGAGTTATACAAGCAGTTGCCAGTTTTTTTTCTCTGGTGTCATTGTTGAGGGGGGCAATGTCTATGGATATTATCCCCCACCATGGCTCTTACAATCTGCAGCAAAGTTTTCTGAGTCATGATGGGTGAGTTTTAAGTCTGCTGTACTATTGAGATCTTAAAAGTCTCTGGGTTTCTGTTTTGGGCTGCGTTGGGTATCCTCAGTGTCTGTCTCCATTATCCTTTCATAGGTTATCTGACTTGCTGTGGAGGTAGTTCTCTTGTTCATCTTGCCACTTACTCAAAGGTTTCCTTTGGGTCCTATATGACGTTAGGAGTGGTTTAATCTCCTGCCTGGGTATCTGACATCATCCCAGGTCCTGTTGGTGGAATTGGGTTTTCTATGGTTCTCACTGCCTTTTGAAAAATACAAACAGAAACTTCAATGGAGAGTGAGACCAGTATAGGTTAAATGAGACAAACATTGTTAATATGTGAGATTCTAATGGTTGTAGCCTCTCTGTAGATCTCTGGTTAGTGGAGGCTTCCCCTTGGACTCCAGGTTCTTGGTCTCCATAAGTGTTTGCATTGGCTCCCAGTTCCAGCAAAGGGTTCCTTGCCTCTGAGCAGATCTGTTAGTCAATCAGCAAGCCATTGATTACCCACCTGGGTTTAGCACCACTATTGCACAGATGAGCACTTCTTGGATTGCTGTTATTTGCCATATAGCAGTGTGCTCAGCATTCTTGTATATCAATGTCCTCTGCTCTCTCTGAATACCATTGGCCAATTACTCCTGGCAGCTATGTAATGACTTCCAGCACTGCACAGGCTACCATCTGGGAGCTGGTTACCTTTATAAATCTACCATGGTCTCTTGGTGTTGTGTGATGATACTCTGTGGTATCTTCAGCAATAAGGTCTTAAATTTTGCTTGGGGCTGGTATTCAAGAGCTTTGACATAAGCCTTTCTTGTTTTGGGGACCTTGTGATTTCTTTGATCAACAGCTCAGTGTGGGAAGTAACCAATTACTGGGACAGGGAGTTTCAGGCCAGAGCCACTTGTCTTGGGGTTAAGCTTCCTCCCACCTTCCTCAGGGCCAGATTACCAGATAATGCTCCAAGTTTCCTCGAGAGTTTACTATATGAAAGTAAGGATTTTGGTGTCTATTCATTGTTGGTTTAGATTAGTGTATATCTTCCCCCACACTCCAATTTCCCCTACCCCACCCCCAAATTCCTCTCATCACCTTTGTCCCTATCTCAAGTCACTGGTCAGGTTTGCTTACTATTCCATCTTACTCTGGTTAGGAACTGTAGATGAGGGAAAATCTGTAGCATTTGTCTCTCTGTTTTTGTGTGAGTTCACTAAGTATGATCTTTTCCAAGTCCATCTGCTGGAAAGCATGGTAGCTGACATAGGTCACCCACAAGAGGACAAATAATTTATGACTCCACTTGTATGAGGTACCTAGAATAATCAAACTCATGGTTATAAGAAGTAACAAAGCTGAGTGGAAGAGGGGGCAGAAAGATTGTGAGAGCCATGGTGGGGGAGACTACCCAGAGGCATGGCACCCTTCAGTAACAACACACTTGGGCCAGGAGGACCAGGCTGAGTACTAGGCTATCCATGGTACCCTGCCACAAGGACTGATCCAGATGACCCACGGAGGAGGATATCCAACTGATTGGGGATGGGGAGGGGGGGGGCATTGGGGAATTGGGGATAACAACTCATTGTTTGCCCACTAAACAATGTAATTTATTGTGGACAATATATATGTATGTATGTATGTATGTAACAAAGGTTCTACTCTCATTGACTTCCAGTGGCTGGAAAAAGGAATACTATTGTTTAATTTGCAAAAAGGTTTAGAATAAAATGACAAAAAAGTTCTGGAGATCATTGTGCAACAATGGGAACATACTTAATGTCACTTAAATTTTATTTTATTATTCACAGAGAAAGTAATAATCATGACAAAATACCAGTGTCTCATCTAACCTTATCCTCATTCCTTGCTGAAACTGGGTCTTTCTGCCTTTTCTTCTTTGACAGAAGTGGCATCATCACAACCAGCTTTAACTTAACCCCTACTAGATTATGATAAGGTCAGTTTAGTAATTTTCTCTCCTGGAAATGTAACTTTCTGGATATATTCTATATTTATCCCTTTACTTGCCAAGGCCAGCTGCATACTTGGAGCACAGCACAGAAGCTCCAGGAGAGAAGCCTGATTTCTCTGGCTCCCATTGGATCGTGGAGCACAGGTGGTCTAGTACAGCCAGCAGGGCACAGGCTGGACAGGCGGCTCACACTTCAGTAGATGCACTTCTTGGTATTTGGACTCAATTATATTAGATGATGGATGAATCTTAATTTCCTGTAGAAAATAGCCAAGCAAGAAGAATGAAGGGATCAGCAAAGGCATTTGTAAGTGTGGTGCACACAGACAAGTAGCAAGAAATACTTTAAATGTCAATCAATACTTACCTACAGGTTCCTACTAACAAATCAGCAATGTCAGCAGCTTCATTTCTCAGTGAGATGGATGACCATGGTCTTCCAGCAGCCTTCTTACTTCCCGTCACATCATACCATTTACAAAAGAAGCCCAGTCAAAAAATAGGCTGGAAATGGTGCATGTGGATAAGGGAGTGAGTGCTTCAACTTGGTTCTTTGAATTCAATCCAAGATGTAAGAAGTGAAGAAAGCACACACGTTCAGAGACGTTACTTTTGGGAAAAGCCTAGATTGTCTTGTAGGTGTGAATTAAAATTCCCAATTTTCACCTGTGAGTCTTCCTTATTTACTTACTAGAAATCTGAAGGTTTTCTTCTCATTCTCCTTTGAGCTCCCACTATTTTTCTGTGTCCAAGATATTCACAGACAGATGGAACACCATTTCAAAAGCTGTTGAATAACCAGTGACATGTGGGACACATTCTGATCTGTGTTGATTCCTAAGGGTTCTTGTCCAAATCAACTCCAAGTCTGAGGAGTTTGTAGGGCTGTGGCAAACAACTCTTGAGTATTGTTACATTATTGGCAACATCTCAGGGAAATACATCTTTGAGGGACACTTGCTTTTCACTTCTTAGAGGACATGCCCTCTAAGAGCCACTTCTTAAGAATGGCAATTAATATAGATCATTAGTAGTTTTATTTATTCTTGCAAGAGTTAAAAACAACTATATTATAAAAGAGGCTCTTTTGGAGATAGCATGGGTTTTATCATGGATTTTTTTTTATTGGGCACTGGCAATACACGCACTGAGTCACTCAGTGCCATAGTTGACACATAATAAATAAGCAAATAGAATTTGGGGAAGTTAAAATGTCCCTGCATTGGCAAGATAAATGTCACAGAAGCTAATGGAAACAGACCTTAGTTTTTATGGAATAATTCTGTACCATGTATGTCTCAAGAATTTTTATAACAGATGGTCAGTAAATATTTGTTAAGAAGACAATAATGTATGTTCATAGCAATGCAACAGGAAGAGATTATGAAGGAGTGGTTTTGCTTTCCCTAATTTTACTACTATTCATTACAGAAATGGCGCATGTGTGCATTTTTATAAATGTGAGAAAGGGTATGACTAGGTTCCTAAATCAATAGAACAATACAGAAATTTAGATAAAAAGTTATTATGGGTCAAACTAGGGAACTTTCTCCAAGAAAGGAGGGATTGGAGAAAGGCTCTTTACAAAGTACATTGGTGGATAACTAGCCTGACCACTCCCAGGGGCTCAGATTAATTTAGAACAGGGGCTAAATTTATTCCTACATCAAAAGCTACCTTGATAGGTGCTTCTAGTTACCAGCCACATGGAGCAAGTCCAAGAGTAAATGCTTCAGAGAAATACAGGCACAACTTATTTATTAGTGCAAATCAAGATTGCCAAAATGTAATCAGAGAAGAGTAGCATCAATCTCCAAGAGGCTTTTAAAAACACTCAATTCTTTAGCTCCAGCCCAGACCAGTCTGAGATACAGCTTAGAAAATGGCAGTTTTAAAAGCTCCCCCAAGTAGTTCTAATGCATGCTTGAGTTTAAGAACCAGGAGAGACAAAGCTGGGGAGAAAATGGCAAAAATCTGATGCAGTCACAAAGGAAATAAGAATTTATATATTCTACAGACAATTGCATCTATAATGTTATTAACAAGCTTGACACTCTTCACTTCCAAAACAGTACAGTATTGTTGACTCTGTGTGTGTGTAAGAGAGAGAGAGAGAGAGAGAGAGAGAGAGAGAGAGAGAGAGAAAGAAAGAAAGAGAGACACAAAGAGAGAGAGATTAAGGTTTGTAACATATTCTGTGTATGCCTGTCTCTTGTGATGTTGTGGCCTCCTTGTGTCTTTGCTGCACACAGGAGGTCTTTCTTGGGATGCTAGCTCATCATTTGGTATCTTTTCCTCTCTCATTCTTGGTAGTCACAATTAAGAGCATGCATCCCTTATCACCTGCACAGCTGCCTCTACTTTTCTGCTGTCTTCCCTGAAGCTGGCAGAGCCAACCCTTAGAGGGTGACGTCTTCATCAGCAGCTCGATGAGTCTTCAGTAGTTGGTAGAAAAGCTGCACTTCATAGACAAAGGGTTTGCTACAAGGACTTCTGTGTTTCACACAGAAAGGATTTTTTTCTGCAAATTAAGTGACAGGGGCAGGCAACTGCTTGGTCATTAGCTCAAGGGCAAGACACTACCACAAAAACAGAAGGCAAGGAATGAACAAGAGTCTCTTAGCTATTAAGAGTTTGTCAAGGCCTGTGCCTGAGATATTGTCAAGTGTTCCTCCTGACCTGCAAGACTGAAGTAAGGACATGGTCAGAATGCAATTGAAATGTCTGCATTCCCTGGCTGCTAAAGAGGGTAATACCACCTACAACCCAAGGCCACAGTAAGTAGGAACAAGGTCCACAGAGAGAAGCACAAAGACACTACTGATATTCACATATTGCAGGCAATCATATGCTGTTGGAAAGTCTTTCTTCACAATGCAATTCTTTTTTTTTTTCTAATTTATTGTCCATAATGAGTTACAACATTTAGTGGGCAAACAATGAGTTGTTATCCCCAATTCCCCGCTGCCCTCCCCTCCCCCCTCCACTGGATAACCTCCTCCATGGGTCGTCTGGATCAGTCCTTGTGACAGGGGACCATGGATAGCCTAACAATGCAATTCTTGTTGTAATGTTCTTTTGAAAATTTTCCAACAGTAAAAAAAAATAGGCCAGCATATGAACTCACATGTGATAATATTTCAACAAATTTCAGCTGGTGTTCAAGCTTATCATCACTTACCCTTCCTGTAATATTTTGAATTCAATCTCAGATTTTGTTTTGTTTCATCTGTAACTATTTTAATATGCATTTACAAAAGATAAGAACTTTAAAGGAACATTGCAGCAATACCATTATCACACCTAGAATTAATATGATTTCCAACTATTCTGAAAGTGATCAAATTTCCAACTGTGTTATAGATAGATATGTTTTCAGTTTCTTTGGATCAAGATGTAAATAATATCTGTATTTGCAAGTGATATTTTTCTGAAGTTCTTTCAAACTATAGAATTCTTTTTTTATTTTCACTGAAATATTTTTTGATAAAATAATTTGTCTATGGTAACCAATTCCTCTTGAACTGTAATGTATGCAAGGAAACTCACAGAGGAGCAATAGAAGAGGACATCTGATGTTCACCTCTGTTCTCTCTGTACACATGCACAGTGTGATCACCTACACACACACACACACACACACACACACACATACACACACACACACACGTTCCAGACTCAACTTGTATATTACATTTCCTGACCCAGACCTCTAATATTTTAATCTTAGAAGTATGTTCTTCAATATTTTTGGCTAGAAATCATACACACACATCCTAGTATTGTACACTATTGAGTTGCTAAAAAAATGCCCCTTTTCTTCTGAACATAATTTCAGAAAAATTAAATGCAAACAAAATATTTCTGAATTGCTTCATTAAATATACCCCATAAACAGAAACATCTTCCTAAGAGTAGTAAATACTTTATAATGAAAAATCAGAATAAAGCTGGGTGTGGTGGCACACACCTTTAATCCCAGCATTTGGGTGACAGAGGTAGGAGAATTGCATTTAAGTGAGTTCAAGGCCACCGTGAGACGACATAGTGAATTCCAGGTCAGCCTGGGCTAGAGCAAGACACTACCTTGAAAAACTAAAAACAAAACAAAAGAAAACAACCCCCCCAAAAAAAACAAACAAAAAATAGAACAACTGAGCAGCTGAAGCTATAGTCGCTCAAATCTAATCAAAACATAGATTCAGAGTTGACAGAGAATTCAACACTAAATCAGATCTCTAACACGCCAAGGCTCAGGGAACTTTCTGCAAGTAGAGGCAGAAAGATTGTAAGAACTTCAGGGTGGGTGAAGTCAAACTGAGACACACTTCCCTGCCCCCCTCCCAACACTCACACTCACACAGACTGACTGAGTGAGGCCTTCAGGACCACAAAATGAATATCAATAACCCCACTCAGGAGGGACCTCAGGAGAATGGGGGCAGGGGAGAGGGAATATAAGAGTAAAGCCTTTTTATAAAGAATAAATTAATTTAAAATTTCAGAAAATATAAAAATTACTGAACATCTTTTAAATCCAATTTCATGATCTGAAAAATTGGACTTTCAATCACAAAGCTATCATTTAACAAGTTTAACTGGAAACTAGATGCTACACATCCATGCTTTTTACTTATCCTTAAAACAACCCCTTATTCCATAGATTGATCCAGTATACCCACTGAGGAGGATATCCAGGGGATTGGGGACAAGGAGGAGGGAAAGGAGAATACCAACACAATATTTGCTCATACAATATTCCTAATTTTGGATAATAAACATTTTAAAAAAGGAAGAAAAAAATATTTTCAAGTAATTGATATTTGCCTCATTTTATAAATAAGCAACTTTCCCAAGGTGACACCAGTTAAGTGACAGCTGATGTCTTCACAGAGGTCTCTAGCTCCATGCCTCTCACCTGGAGTTTACGATGCAGGTACAATGAGAATTAATGCCTGGTCCCCAACAATAGTGTCCGCTGAAAAATAAATGACAGAAGAAGTGGATATCTATTCAGCATTTGAAATAGGAGATGGGAGGGTGGGTAGGGACAGCAGGCAGGCCAGCCTCCTAAGCATCTGGTTCATTCTCACTCCATCCTGTTGATTTTCCACACTGGGTGTAACCTGTGTGCCCACCATGACAGGTGCTCTCCAGTGAGAGCTCAAGGTCAGCCTTCAAGAGCTCAGACTGACATCTTCTGTCATGCTCTCTTTTGAATATACTCAGCAAGTAGCAGATGTCAGGAGGCAAGCCAGATTTGGCCTTCTCCCCTCACATCAAGTGTCATTAGCTGCTACGAAGCTCCTTGTTCAAAACGAAATTCACAGAACTGACAGATTCATCTGCCTAATTTCGGAAGGCATCAGAGCCAATTACAGGATACTTCCAGAAGGCAAATAGGGTCACTTTTACAAAGTGGAATGAAAAAAAGGAAAATAGTTCTGTCATTAAAAAGGACAAATACATTTTCCTCTCAGCAGGCTCACCCCAGAAACAGATTTATATTAATACAAGGCCACATTATGATTGCCTTGAATAATTTCAAATCAAAGCTTCCCCGGCCAATCTATCATTAACCATTTTGAGCAAATGAGCAGTATTTCCTATTATTTTCTATTGTGATATGTTCATGGTGAGAGCAAGTCTAGGATTAAAGCATAACATTCAAAAGCTTTTTTTTTTTGTTTGTTTGTTTTTCGAGGTAGGGTCTCTCTCTAGCCCAGGCTGAACAGGAATTCACTATCTAGTCTCAGGGTGGCCTTGACCTCATGGTGATCCTCCTTTCTCTGTCTCTTGGGTGCTGGGATTAAAGGCATGCAAAACTATGCTTGGCTATTTGAACACTTTCTAGATAGCAAATAACCACATATATTGTTTCAAATCACTTGAAAAGGAGAAGAGGTGTGTGTGAGGTGTGTGTGTGTGTTTTACTTTAAATGCCAGGCTATAGGCTTCTGGGGCTGTATTGTAATATCTCATGCATCCAAGTTCTTATACAAGGAAGGGGAAATTTCACTGTGTTTGAAGAAAAACTACTGCAAAGGCTAGGGACACTGGTCCAATAATTCCCTCTTACATCTTTAAGAGTTTAAACTAACCAAGAATATTTAGAGACCACAGTCTTCCAAGATGATGGACGCTCCCTTCTGACACCAGGCATGGCACCCCTCAGTAACAACACACTTGGGCCAGGAGAAACGGGCTGAGTACTAGGATATCCAGGATCCCTTGCCACAAGGACTAATACAGACAGCCCACGGAGGAGGATATACAACTGATCAGGGATGGGGAGGGGGAGAATTGGGGAATTCGGGATAACAACACACTGTTTGCCCACTAAATAATGTAACTCATTATGGACAATAAATATATATTTTAAAAAAATTTTTGTAAGGTGGACTCACAGAACTCATTGATTTACGATTATTGTGCTCATAGTTACGATTATTGTGAGAGAGACACAGATCAAAATCTGTCTTGGAGGAAGTAGAGGACAGAGTGTTGCAGCATGCTTATCACAGAAGAGCTTCTATGAGGTTGTACCCATATGGTTGGGGTACACTGGTTTCCTGGTGTAGATGTGTAAGATAAATACCAAATAACAACCAGAAAAACTCACTCAAACTTCCATATTCAGAGACCTTTTAAAATAATTAATGTAATATTTAAAATGGCCATACTTCGTTCATCATACATTTTTTAAATGACAATATTTTGTTCATCATACATTTCTTTTAAAGATTGCATCAAAAGCCCCTTTAAATGGTTCATTGTAGGAATATTCTGTGTGTCCTGAAGTCCACAGCCCCTGGGTTCTGTCTGTGTTCCAGTGCCCAGCACAGTGAGAAACATAGCCACTACTCAAGAAGTGCTCATGAATGCAAAAATCCTAGAAGTGGATAAGCCAACAGCTGAGGGTTCTGGGACATGGAAGAAAGAATGTTTGGTTTTTTTTTTCTTTTTTTTTTTATTGTCCATAATGGGTTACATTATTTAGTGGGCAAACAATGAGTTGTTATCCCCAATTCTCCGATGCTCCCCCTCCCCCTTCCCCAACCAGCTGGATATCCTTCTCCGTGGGTCATCTGGATCAGTCCTTGTGACAGGGGACCATGGATAGCTTAGTATTAGGCCAGGTTCTCCTGGCACTAGTATGTTGTTACTGAGGGGTGCCATGCCTCTGGATAGTCTCCTCCACCACGGCTCTCAGAATCTTTCCGCCCCCTCTTCCCCATAGTTCCCTGAGTCATGGTGGATGAGTATTAAGGCTGCTTTATTGTTGTGAGCTTAGTGGGTCTTTGTGTCAAAAAATCATTGGTTTCTGTCTCACTGTCTTATCCTGTGTTGATTGAATGGTTGTGGCTGTGGGTCCCATTGTTCATCCCATCATTCTCTGTGGGGTTCCATATGGCTCCTCCACGATATGACTGTGGTGGCTCCTCTCTTGCCAGGATCTCAGCTATCAGCGTATGGTCGGTTGATAGGGTTAGATGGGCCCCAGCTCTCTTAATGCATCCTGAAAAACACAAGCAAAATCTCCATCGGAGAGTGAGGTCAGGGTAGGTTAACAAATATACACAATTCTGGATTACCAAGATTCTATTTTTAGTAGTCTCCCAGTCACTCGCTCCCATAGTGCATCTTGTTTTGGGAGCCCAAAAGTAAGGGATCCGGTGTCTATCTCCCTGAATCCCTAGTTCCAAACAAGGGGCCCCCCTCACTGAGTGGAAAATTTGGCCAAATTTGAAAGCTGTTGATTTTCTCCCCCAAACCCAGGCTTCCCCATTACACAAGTGCTCCTTTCTTGGTTTGCTGTTCTCTCCCATTAGGAAGTGTGGTCAGCCTACTCACAAATGCAGATTGTGTTTCATGTCAGTGGTCTCTGTTTACTCCAGCTGTTGTTGATCAGTTTCCCCTGGCAGCCTGTGCAGTGCCTTCCAGCACTATACTAACTGCCTTCTGGGAGCAGGATAGCGTTCCGGACCTCAAAGTGTCTCTTGATGCTGGTCTATAGCATTCTGTGATTTCTTCAGCAACAGGGTTTTGCCTCAGGCCTGGGGAGGGCACTCAAGGGCTTTGACAGAATTCTGTCTTGTTGTTGGAGCCTCATGGGTCACTTCGGTCAACATCTCAGTAAGGGAAGGAACTGGTGGTTGGAGCCAGGGGTTGCATATTCAGAGATTTTATTAGGGCTCCATTGCTGGGGTGTTGTAGATCATCAGCATGGTGGATGTCAGTTGCCAGTCACAAATCTGTCTAGGCACAACCCAAAGCCAACATGCTAAATCACATTGCTGGTCTTTCTATCATGGCCATTCCTATCCCTAAACCATATAATTAGCAGAGGGCAAAAGGTAAACCTTTTGGGGGAAAAGGGTAAAGTTTTTCCTGCACAGCTACTTTATGGTGTAGTTTTGCCAAGAGGGGAAAAAATAAGTATGATAAAATTTGTCATACTAAAGCTGTCTGGTGGGCACTATGTTAAATACTTGACAAATGTATCATTTAATCCTTGCAAATGCACAGAGGCAAGTCCACTCAGCACCAATGTGTACATGAGACAAACAGAAGCTTTGAGGGATTAAGTGGCACATCACCTACGAGTGCCTGGAAGAGGCTGGGAAAGCTCTCAACTAACCACACTGTGAAAAGGAAGGCAGTCGGTTGAGATCCAAGACTTCAGGGGGTACCACTATTCTTACTGCCTTATCTGGAAGGGTGTGTTCCTTTTCTGGAGCTGGGTACCCTGGCTGCCACAGAAAGACTCCACTTGGAATCCAAGTTTGAATGCCCCAAGGAAGGGTTATCAATAAGAGGCATAAACTGGACAGGTGCGAAGGGTATGAATATGTGATTAGCTTTAATAGGTTAATTTCAAGAGCTAGTTGACCTTTATTTTTTAAAAAAATGTATCTATTAAAACTAGGAACAGGGTGGTAGGCAGATCACCCTGAGTTCAAGGCCACCCTGAGACTACAGAGTGAATTTCAGGTCATCCTGGGCTAGGAGAGAGACCCTACCTAGAAAACATGGGATGAAAGTAATGGTTTGTAATTCATTATATAACAACATAGTAATGTTAATATTGGGGGGGGGTCTAGGTTCTGGGAAGATGGCTCAGCCATTAAGTCACTTGCTTGTAAAACCTGCCGGCCTGAGTTCAATTTCCCCAGATACTCATTTAAGCCAGGGATGCAAAATGTAGCACAAGTATCTGGTCATCATTTGCAGCAGCAAGAGGCCCTGGTGTGTTTGTGTGTGTGTGTGTGTGTATTAATTAATTAATTTTTAATAATTTTTAATTAAAAAATAAAGATTTGAGTTTTTTCAGTGATTGATAATGACAGTGCTTTGCCATTCAGGCAGAGTATTGCTTTTTTTTAAACTTATTTATTGGTAATAATTTGATACATTGTATGAGCAGGTTTGGTGATGGTACCCCTATATCCCTCCTCTCTGTCCCCAATCCATCATTCCCTCCTCAGTGGAAATGATGGGACAGTCCATGAGATTGAGGATTATGAATTATATAAGCAGTAGCCATTATTTTTGTTTGTTTGTTTGTTTGTGTGTGTGTGTGTGTGTGTGTGTGTGTGTGTGTGTGTGTGTGTGTGTATTTTTAAGGGGAGGCAATGTCTCTGGATATTCTTCCCCATCATGGCTCTTACAATATTACCAACCCCTCTTCCACAAAGTTTCCTGAGCCATGGTGGGTGAGTTTTAAGTCTGCTTAATGTTGAGATTTTAGGAGCCCCTGAATGTCTGCTTAGGACTGTGTTCATAGGTTATCTGAGTTGCTGTTGAGGTAGTTTTCCTGCTCATCTTGCCAGAGCTCAGAGGTTTCATTTGGGCCCTAGATGATGAATTAGGAGTGGCTCATCTCCTGCCAGGCAGAGTATTTCTTGTAGAGAGTTCTTTTTGAGAATGCAAATGGACACTCTCATCCTATTACCCAGTTTTCTCTCTCTGGGTGAGGTTTGTTTAAGGACTGATTAGAGTCCATGAAGTGTCTTCACTAAGAGAGAGCAACCTGTAATGTATGCACTTTTGTATATGAATTCTGAGATATCTTGAAAACTTTTTTGTTTTACCTAACTTTATAATAATATCAGAACAAACTTACAACTGATTTTACATTAAAATAATAAGTAAAGTGTCAGTTTTTATGTTTTCTCTTCAAAGACCCATCAAATCACAGAAATTTTAGATACTTTGGAAGAATGTAGAGTGTATAAGATCACATATTTTAGCTTCATAAATGATAACTGCTTAAATAACTTCCTCCAAATAAAAAATGCATGAAAGCAGATGGGGGTTAGTTTGGGAAAATAAAGAGATTAGCAGGAGCTGGAGAGATTGCTCAGCAGTTAAGGCACTTGCCTCCAGTGCCTAAGGCCCTGGGTTCAATTCCCCAGTACCCACATAAGCCAGGCCCACAAGGTGGTGGCCCTGGTGTTCTCTCTCTCTCTCTCTCTCTCTCTCTCTCTCTCTCTCTCTCTCTCTCTCTCTCTCTCTCAATCTCTCTGTCTCTCTCTCATCTCTCTGCTTGAAAATGAATAAATAAAATATTTAAGAAAAAGAAATGGATTAGTAGGAGTGCAACAGGAGAGGGTAATGGAGAAGATAAAAGAAAAATACATTATGAGCATCTATAAAAATGTTATAAGGAAACCCATTATTATGTATAATTAATATATGCTAATTAAAACATTTTAAATAAATAATGATTCCAGAAAATAAATTCTTAAGTGATACAGTTTATATTTAGGAATTGTTCATATGCTGATATATTTGCCTCACAGGAAGCAATAGATTGGGTTTATAATTAGAACTGAAATTTCTTATTGCAACACTGTCTCTCACACATGCTGAATGAGAGTAGAGTGAGGAGCTGGCTGAGGATTGTCAACATCAGGGTTGTATGAAGACAAAGTCTATAGGGCCCATGGGCCAGGAAGTACAAAGATAGACTCATGTGAGTGTGGAAACCAAGGAGTCCCACAGTCTGCTTCCTGCCCTGTATGTCACAGGCCCAGGGAGGCTGGTGGAGCAGCCCCAGCATCAGTCCATATAATATATATATAGTCACTACATAAAGTTTAAGAATTCAGAAAGTCATATACTATTTTGGATCCATAGATATGTGGAGAATGTATAAGGAAAAGATGACCATCAAAGATAGACAATATCAAGATCATGATTTGAGGAAGCACTGAAATAGAATCTGGCTGGTAAAGAGAGGGCACTTCAATCTCCTTTTTAGTACTTCCTCAGGAAAAAAAAAAAAGAAAACCAAGGCTGGGGTGATAGCTTAGTGGGCAAAGCATATGCCTTCAGAGCTTGGACCTGAGTTGATCCCCAGTACCCACATAACGCACCAAGTGTGGTGGCACACACCTGTAATCCCAGTGCTGGAGAGGCGGAGACAGGAGAATTCATGGAGCTCACTCGCTAGACAGTCTAGCTTAATTGGTGAGCTCCAGGCCAATGAGAGACCATGTCTCAATGGAGGTGGACAATGTTTCCAAGAATAACACTGGCCTCCACATGTATGTGCACACACATGCACATGTACCCTTAAACACATGAAAACACATACACAGGCAAGAAAAAATCTAAAGTAAACTTTCTAAGATATTAACATTTAATAAATCAAGATTTTTTAAAACCAAGTTGGAGAATATACTAACACTATTCCAAAATATTTTCATTTCTGTATCACACTAATAATAAAGAGAATATATTTAAGTACCAAACCATAATTTCAAAGTTTACACTCAGATTTTATTACTTTTTGCAGTTAATATTGAAAAGGTGGAAGGGATTTCAGAGCATTAGCATATCGGATTTTCCTATTGCCCAACTTCATAAGGTTTGAGGATGGTTTTGGCATATTGTCACTGTTTTAGAGAGTGTCATAACCTGTTGTCCATCAGTGTGGATGGAGTCAAGTGGATAAATCCTAAAGCAGTCTTTTTAAGGCTTGCACATATATTCCATCAAAATTCAAAAAACAGTTCTTCTAATTCTGCTAAGCAGGGGTGTTGTGTTTCCAGACCTGCAAAGGAAACAATAGGAAAGCATTTGCATTGGGTGTTCTGCTATAGTCTTTCCCACCAGATCAGCAAAGCAAACAATCATTCCTTTGGGTCCCTTTAATGAATTACCCTTTGGACCTGCTCTTGATTAGTGGAACAAACTTCATCACTATAACCTGCTTTCAGTGATGTGTACTGAGAGGTAGCTGGTATGCTCTAAATTTGACAATTGTTCATTGTGTAAATTAACAGAGACAATACCTGTGACCTTAGAAGTACAGCTTTGAGGTTAAATATGCCATGGACCATTTTGTGGCCTATATTCAGAGTATGATGTGTCAGATATTCACCCAGTTAATTTTGTCAGAGAGTGTTTACATTTTAGCATGAAAGCAATTTCATTGGATGGAATGCAAGTGTTTATAGTAGACATATTCTAAGTATTTCATTTGCAGTGGTGAGATTACTAAACATTGAATTTGTTCATATAGTCCAGATTATCTATTTACTATTTTGTGTGCACACATGTGCAGAATATGTGTGGTGTTGTGATGTGTGGCATATGCATATGTGTGCTGAGGCCAAAGGAAAAAATTAGGTGTCTTTCTCTTACTACTATTCTGCTTCCTCTGTGGACTTTCTGTCAGAAAGTCCCAGTGATTCTCCTGTTTTCATCTCTCCCTTGTGGATTGGGGTTGCAGGTGTGTGTGGCCACACCCAGATTTTTACTTGGAGTCTGTGAAGTCTAACTTGGAAATCTCCAGCCCCAAAAGGCTACACCTTGAACAGCATGTAATCTTAACTGCTAAACCACCTCCCCAGCCCAGCCCTGCAGCCGCTGCAAATGAAATCCAAACGCATGTGCCACTTTATGCATCTGGCTTTAAATGGGTACTGGGCAATTGAACCCAGGTCGTTAAGCTTTGCAGGCAAATGCCTTAACTGCTGAGCCATCTCTCCAGCCCTGGAAAAAAAAATTTAAGCCTCTCAGATAAAGGGACTATGTAGTCAGGTTGAGAGTCAATGGTTTACTAGATAAATCCAAACATATACATTAATTTGTCCAACGTGTAGACCAGTAAGAGACAAAGAACTGTATAAAGACATTGAGAAGATGAGATAGGGAAGAAATGACCTGCGGTGGTATCCACCAGCCACAGGATGAAGTACAAAACCATGAGAAAACTGACTCACATTCTAGAACTTGGTCTTAACCTCTCCTGATAGATAGCACTTCACGTTTCCCTCAATTCCTTGAGTCATTTTAAAACTCTGTACTGACTAAACTTTATGCAGTACATTAAGTTCTGTCAATACATCTATAAGACATTAAGGCTACCATGCAAAAACCTTCAGTCAAGTGAAGAAGTGATTTCTAAGTAACCTCAGTCATGGAAAAGGACTGTAGTGAACCAAGAGCATGTTGCCCAGTGGGAAATGGAGTCTGGCACTGTGAAAAGGCTCCTATGAGGCACCAAGGCCTTCCAACAGCCATGTGAGTGAGTGCAGAAGCAGACCTTCCGAGGAGACTGCAGCCCTGGCTGGCAGCTTAGCTGCTACTTACCAGGAAGCTTTGAACCGGAAACACCCAGACTATTGAGCCCAACAAAGCAATGACATAATAAATGTTTATTGTTAGAACAATTATGTCTGGGAATATTTTTTTCTTCTATATAGCATCACCCAGAGTATCTGTGTATCCCAATTTGTCTATGGAGACTTCACAGGCTGGCTACCATAAGCTATTATTATTATCATGATTGTGTCACCTTGAGAATAAAAAATATATTTTTCAGTTTGAAATACATATGAAATGAAGGAGGAAAATTTTAAGTCTGCTCAGATGCTACCAGAGTGAGAAGCAAGATGCTAAAATTACAGTTGTTTGCAGCTTTGACCCCATGGTTAGATGGTAGTTTTTTCCATCCCAAAGTGACTCCCAGCTCCTCCTCATCGTCATCACCCACAAGCTTTCTAGAGTGTGTATGATCTTAATGTGATGCAAGACTACTCCTGCAGTCTTACAACATACCTATCACCATGCACTGAATGCTTCCACTGGGCTATATATTCTCTTTGTCTGTATTCATTTTAGGACACCCTGAAATTTAGACTGCTTTGGATTTTTGTGATATGTAACCTTTGTAATTTTTCTTTCTATTTATTCATTCATTTAATTAGTTAGATAGTATCTATCTATCTGTTTGTTTGTTTATTTATTTTGATGTAGGGTCTTGCTCTAGCCCAGGCTGGCCTGGAATTTACTATGTAGTCTCAGGCTGGACTTGAACTCACAGGGATCCTCTTACCTTGGCTTCCTGAATGCTGGGATTAAAGGTGTGTGCCACTACACCCAGCCTACTTTCATTTTTCACATGATGGATTTATTCTTTCTTTTACACATTCATAAGAAAATATTTTGCATGGTGAGCTAATGCCCTGCCCAATTTTACTGTGCCACAGAAACTAACCTGAAAAAAAAAAGGAATCTAACATGAAAATCATTTGCTAAATAAAAACTTGTGAGTCTTTGATAGATTAACTCATATGTTTAAATATTGGATAGCTTATGGTAAAATATAATGCTACAATACTTTAACATTTTAAATATATTATTTATTATGTGTCAAGAACCTCACCCATTTCCTCTTAACTTTGTAACACAGGAGAAGAAAACCTATTGGCAATTTTACGACGAAGATGGTGGAAGTATATGATCTTGGGACTAATAGACTTGGAAGCCAATTACCTGGTGGTCAAGGCTTACCAGTACACCACGCTGACAAGCATCCAGGTACGAGGCTCTCCCTTCCCAGCATCCTTAGTTCCCAGACATAATTTATGTTGAGTTTAATTTCTTGGGTATCTAAATACTACTCATAAATTTTTCAACCAACACAATCTTTCCGCCCCCTCTTCCGCTCAGTTCCCTGAGTCGTGGTGGGTGAGTAATAAGGCTGCTTTAATGTTGCGAGCTTAGAGGTCCTTGTGTCGAAAATCCCTGGTTTCTGTCTCAGTGGCCTATCCTGTGTTGATTCAATGACTGTGGTTATAGGTCCCTTGTTCATCATTCATTGTCTGCTGAGTTCCCTATGTATCCTCCCTGATATGACTGTGGTAGCTCCTCTCTTGTCAGGATCTCATCCATCGGCCTAAGGTTGGTTGGTAAGGTTAGATGGGCCACATCTCTCTCGTTGTATCCTGAAAAACACAAACACATTAGACTTATCCTGAGTTGGTTGAACAGCTGTGGCTATGGGTCCCCTGCCCATCCCGTCCTTCTCTGCAGGGTTCCATATGTATCCTCCACAATATGACTGTGGTGGCTCATCTCTTGCCATGGTCTCATCTTTTGGCCTGCTACGAAGGAGGATATACAACTGATCAGGGATGGGGAGGGGGGAAGTGGGGAATTCGGGATAACAACGCATGGTTTGCCCACTAAATAATGTAACTCATTATGGATAATAAATTTTTAAAAAATTTTTTTTTCAACCAACAGAGATTAGTTGTTTAAAAAATTAATGAGCTTCATTTATGTATCATTAATTGTTCTTAACTCAAGTATACTTGGATAGCCTGAACAGCTCTTTGTTCTGAATATAGCATAATAATCACTGATAGTACAAAAATAATAGTTGGTGGCATTGAGTGCTGCCAAATAATCTTCTGTCAGAAAGATAATTATTAATCATAAAAATAAATATAATTTTATCACAACTTAACTTTTTTTGAATGTTGACAGCCTTTGATTAAGTAACCAAGATGATTCATAATCTTTTCTTTTAGTTTTTTTTAGTACATGGAATTTTCAATATAGAGGGACATCAAATTTTCAATATAGAGGGACATTAAAGGGATAAAATTCTATGAATGTGTTATGCATGAAGACAGCTGTTGTGTTTATGTCTCTTTCTGTTTATCCCCTCTCACACATATACTTATGCACACACACACACAAATGCAAGTTTAGTCTAGTTTTCACAATTGCCAGTCTCATTTTCCTTATTATTATCCAAATAAACTTTACTATACTTTTTATCTTTATTTCTCTTTGTATATATAGAAATACTATTGATTTCATAGCCATTCCAAAACTCTGGGGGAAAAATGTAAGATTCACCTATGAGATGTAGCTGAGATTTGATACCTCAACAAAGTTTCTACCACTCTGCTCATTTGTCTGTGAATGGCAGAAAAACAGCCAGACAAATGAGTGAGCAGAGAACCTGTGTGTGTGACAGACATAAATGGAAAGTGATCTAAACCCAGTTTCACTCTCCTGCCTGATGACTTTCCTGATTTCTGAATGAACTTCAATGATGTTCCCTTGGTCCATTTTTGCTTCTATCACAGTTATAGAAGTCTTAAGTACTCACTTAAGACTGGATAACTTATAAGGAATGGAGATTCATCGCCTAACATCTCTGAAGGCTGGAGAATCCAACATCATCTGCCAAGAGCTGCCACGGACCAGCTCCGCCCGGAGTGCTGGGACCACAGGATCAGGGCCTTGGAGAAGTGGGCAGGGATTCGGCTGAGTGACAAACAGACACAAACTTAAGGAGAGTGTATCTGAGTGTGATTTTACTGAGCATTTGTCAGAGTTATATACAGTTGATTATTGTAACAGTATTCTTTGATTATACAGGCAGTTACAGTTTCTTTGAATAATTAAACCAAGAATTTCAGCAAGGTACATGAGAATAGACAATAGAAAAGCACAGATGATTATCACGTAAATGGTTTCTAGGCAAAACT